>JAQGBY010000354.1:0-48092 GCA_034698785.1 Mycogona germanica | reverse complement strand
CCCCCGAAAAAGCGACTTGATAAATTTATAACAGGAGACTGCGACTGGTATGGATGAGCGAGAGAATGCTGGAAGAGCATCAGTGTCTGTTATTTACTAGTGTATACGACGTTCCTCGTTCTTTCTTTGATTTTGTTTTCATAAATCTTAATAAAAGCGCTCAGAGCTATAATGCGAAGGAAACCAGATTAATATACGCAGAGGACCAACCATGTCTCCGCATAAAACGCGCGTCTGCTCTATCTACATTCTATCATCGTGTCTCTGTTTTCTCGAAATTTTCATTTTCTTCTTTCCCGTTTCGTCCTTTCTCCGATGGAGTGCCGACATTAGGACGATATGACGACAAGACGAAGATAACGCACCCGAAACGAACATCTTACGGAAACAAAATCTCAATAAGAGTTGTGTATTTCGGGCAAAAACGACTTCAAACTCGCACTCTTAAGCGCTCTCACAATTCTTCTGATTTTTCATTTCATATTCGTGAGATTGACACCTGAAAAGAAAATGCATCTTAGGGGTTGTGTTCATTGAGCACAATCCTATTGTTATTTATTTATTTGTAATATATATAGTGTAACAAATGTTTGGACGGTAATAAAAGTACTTATCACACTTGTTGATATAAAATAAGCAATTAATGGAAAGAGCAACTTCGACATTCGACGTGCATGTAATGTCTACGTTGGCATAGTTTCGTGTGCTGGACGCCTAGCAACAAAATCTGTTTATTTCTAATATCGATACGACAGCGAAGTAGGAAAATAATAAATTAAATATCCACGGTTGTCGCCCGATGGCACAATACATTAGAACGTACGAGGATCAACTGTGGTTTACGTGTTGTACTGTTTTCAATGGAAAATATTTGTTTACCTCGGGGTTGTATCGCTGCACTTTCCAGCAACAACACAGTTAAAACATCAAAACCCTTTTATTTGTGTACGCAAATATCTACGAATATTTACTGTACTAAGGGAGCGATGGAAGAAAAACACGACCTCGTTGGCGTTAGCTGAGGAGGCCCACCAGCATTTCCGGTTCTAATCCCAGTGGGAAGGGACATTTTACCTAGCCTAGGCTTCAATGACCTAGATAGAGATCTTTAACTAACATTTCCTTTCCGTGTGCTGTGTGCCCATGCAGCTTCAATTGCGCCCCTCGGCTACTGAATATTCTGTCAAACCGATAAAACTTGTTCGATAGGTGGCGCTGACTGCAATTGCCAGTCACGACATCTACAACCATGTTCCCGTCAACAAAAAGAAATCCGAACATTAACCGGATAAATGATCGGAGGGCGGGCTGAGGTCAATTTACCTAATTGACAACGATGGTTTTCAATATTGTGGCAAAGTTGCTGTGTCGGCGGTCCATCAACCAAAATATGTCAGCCACTGCACCAACAATACTATTTTCTTGCGGGCGCCCAAGATTCGACATTCCAGCGCGGTTGCCATGGCGACGCCACAAACGGGATTGGGAGAAAGTGAGGACTACATTCAGTGTTGCCGTTGCCAAGTGGTGATGATGCAACATAAAGTGATTCGATGTGGGTGGGCAAAACGGCCACACGATGGCCGGTGACGGTTCTGATACAAAAGAGGTGTACGGTTAGAGCGCAGGACCAGAATTTTCACCTAGACCAAATTAAAGAGTGCCCAAATTCACATTTTCTCCATTTAATAAGATACAGACTTTCTAATAAAAAATCTTTCTCTTCAGTCATACAGAGACCACAACACAGACTACACATCATAATTCATATTTCGAAATCAAATTTAGAGTGCGAATTATAATTTTGGAAGATTGCTATTTTCCAAATATAATTTTACTGATTATTTATACCGCATAATTTGAATAATCGTCTTCCGTAAAACTGATACTTCAATCGGCATCAAAAGTAAAAATGTGGGCTTGAATCACAAATCAATTTAAGGTACTGTAACCAATCTAAGAATTTGCGGTCATAATATTAATGTTGATACTTTCAAAACTGATTCTGTAGAAACACATAAACTGTGATCACATAAAATCTTATATCAAAATGGAACATCTTCAGAACCGTATAATTTTACCGATACAAGCATTCAGCGATCTCCTGTCATTATTAAGAGTGCCCGATACTGGGTTTGTGCACAATTCCGGGGGCAGGAAACGGTCAGAGGTTACATACTGAAGAGACAAATGGGATGATCCATCAGGAGGTGACTCGACATATTAATCTGTCGATAACGAGTCTAGAGATATTGAGAGGGGGATTCAGGCGAGGCAGAAGCGAGCAGTTCGCCTCCAATAATGGTCCCCCCTCCCCATGCCCACGTCAACAACCAACATACCCTCCCTACCTACTTCGGGTCATAACCAACTTTAATATCATGGTTCATATTTATAAACTGGTGGTGGTGGGTATGGGAGAATAAAGGGGGGGGGGATAATAATCGGATGAAGAGCATCGAACGACGACAACAGTAGATTAAAACCCCTCCGGCCAACTATCTCTCGGACTTGTGCCTTTTATAACCTGAAACGTCTTCGCTTATCCTCCTTTCCCTTTTCCCCCTTTATGCCAACAATGCATTCATTGCCTGTAAGACTACACAACTTAAACAGACAATAGGTTACATTTTTGTGATAAATTCTACTTGTATGGGTTGCACAGGCTTAGTGATCAACGTACAGACTTCTCAGTCGTTCAAATGTGACAAAATCAGAGGCAATCAAAAGCCAGCAACGATTTTCCGATGCTAGAGCGCGCGCTAGGTGGGTGCGAGTAACGCTTAAGTGTGAGGTTTAAGAATAAGACACCTGCGCTCGAGACATTATATTTTGTTGGTTGAGGATGCACATATTTGAGATAGGAAGGCAATCACACAATACACGCGTGCTTTACGGGGAAGCTTCTGATTGCTATTTCTTGCCGTCTTTATTCGCCATTATATTCTCTCATTCTCTATTCAATTTAAATATTTTCTGGGCTTATTTAAACTAAGAAGTGAACTGAGTAGAAGCTATTCACAACATACCCGTATGGAAAAAGGAATGGCTGATTTAAACCGAGGTGTGTTGGCCACCTAGGCAGACACCGGGTCTCGGGATAATCCCGTTCGATCCTATTGACCACCATGGTAATAATTATCTACAGCGCCCGAGTTTCGCTTAATAATAACAGTTGATAACATTGATTGCGTGGAAAATACCGAGAGCCCAGTGGCACCCGAGAAATCGCTGCTGACGTTTATGGATTTTTCATTGACTCCGATGATCGAGGGGGGGCTTTGATGCCCGCGGTGGTCAAAAGTGACACGAGTTGCCAATCAATGGCTCTCCCGCTACAGGAGAGATAGATCCCAAGTGCAAGACCGTGATGGAGAAATATGGACTAGCCAATGGGCGCTCCTCTTTCAGGGTAGCCACTCAAGATCGACTACAACCTTTTATTTAATGATGTGGTCGTGCAATGAGCCCTTCTAGTTCACAGGCTATTCCCTCTGTGCTTGACAGTTGCCAGTTCCAGAGAATCGGTTGGTTTCCTACAGTTTCAGTGGATCGAAGATCGGTTAAATGGTGAATTCGGACTATCGCTTCTATGGATTATCGAATCGTTTGAATACGTTTGAACACATTATCTTCGCTAGTATCTTGGGTTGACACGTCTTTTCAACATCATCTCATTATTCGACGCTGTCCCGAACACAACCATGCTCATTATTTAATTGAAAGACGCCCTACCAACTTCCTTAATGAATAATATCTTTGATTTTTAAAACAAACCTTTCTGAAGAAGCGCATGCAAACACCATGTGACGATTACCAGACAATTGTCGAATAAAAATACAAACACAAACATATCGTTCGTGACGAATAGATAACGATCTTGCCGGGCAACATTTGAATGCCGATTGATTCGTTCTCGCAGAACTAGATCCTCATGTTTGCCGAGAACATCATCCGGGCCGATGATGGCGTGTGTCGACAGCTCGGCTCGGGCGTAGGATTCCGAATCCTCCTACATCTAGATCTTCTGCGTTCGCGTTCGACGAATTTCCACGCACATTACATCGACCGTTAATGCAGTGTAAACGAGTGCACCTTCCGCAGCTTTATACACACGGATAGGGGGAATGACACTGTTTACACACACATCGCCTGCCTAGTGCTAGGCATCACCGAACATGCGGTATGCCAAGCCAACGAGATGCTCTACTACCTCACGGAAGAAATCGCAATCTCACTAGTCAACAGGTCCCCCATTAAATTATGCCAGTTGTTGGAACCTCATTCTCTATACCTCCACTTTTTTTTAAAATATGATTAGTTAGCGCACCTCTGCAGTTTGGCAAAACCATTCTGCATTAGAGGAGCAATCGAGAGGTGCTTATCCCGTGACCTGTGATCGCGGTTTCGATTCCGGACGACACCTTCGGAATTTTTCGGGCGAGAGATATTCCTTGACGCTCCTTCTTTCGGAGTAGAAGTAAAATCACGACCAGTATCTGTACGATATCGGGACGTTAAAAATCCCTTTCCTAGGCAGCCTAGGCTAGACAAAATTTCCAGGTCGCTTACCTGGGGTTTTTAAGATGTTCAATCAACGGTTGACCTCCTTAACATACATTTTTTTTTAAAAAAAGGAGCAATAATGGTTTGGTGACACAAGCGTAAATCTGGCTGGGAGTAGACGTCATCAAACTTAGACATTTGTACTTCCTTGATGACAAAGTACTGTATAAATGCGCACTCCTTCACTTTTAAAAAGAAAAATCGTGAGTTGGTTTTTTAAACGCTTAGTTCACCTTTCATTGTTCCTGGTCTTTAATTTTTTTTGAAAAAATGTTTTCTAAATATTGTCAATCATGTCATCAACTTCATTTAGTGTCTTTACCAGACAATAATAGTCTGTAACTCAATTTAGTCGGAATTTGAAGCGCCTTCAAGAGAACTAGGGATAAATGTAGACAGCCAATTTTGCCAATTGCATAAAAGGAGATTCATTGTGCAGCGATGAAGCCCACAGTTATAAAAATTATGAACATGTGAAACTATCGAAAGAAAGGTGATGTAAACCAAAACCTTTCTATATCGCCAACAGAGGACAGCAGAAATTAGATTGGATATGGAACCCGCACTATTATATTCACCGTTTCATATAGAAAAGATGACTTAGTCTTTTAACACATTGACAGAAGGGTGCACTCCTCTATGTCAATCGAAAAGTGCACCAGTCTCCAAAAACAGCACCACCACCGGTAAAAAATGTCCGCCAGAAACGTTAAAAAAATCCCCCGGATATTTCACGCCGCAACGCGTTCGTAAATATCGGCTCTAGTTAACAGATACGGCCGCCTGGCAACGATGCCAATTTTTTTTAAGCCATTCCTCCTCTCCCCCACCACTACCACTACCACCACCACCATCACCAGAAATAGCGGAAAGGCAGTCGACTGACGGTATTTTTAAAGTTCTGGATGTTTACAAACATCGGCAAAACTACAAGGCGGGCAAAGCATTGGGACGCTCCATCATATGGCCAGCCACCACAGACCGGGATGAGCGTTCAGGATGGCGATGCCCGTATATAAATAGCCAGCGAATTCTGAAATGAATGTCGCCTGGTAAAACACAAAGCATTCTTTTCTATTATTTCTTTTTTTTCTACGTACTTCTACCATTTTTCTTCTTCTGTTTGCTGCGGGTCTGATCTGCTCTTCCAGCTGACGCATTCCATTGTTGTGTAGCATATGGGTATGGAAATAGTGCCGACGACACGATTGGCATTCAGAAACTCCAGTAGCTTAGACAGAGACGGAGGGAAAACATAATCCGATACGGCAGTTTCTAGATGTTTACGTTAGAAAAGCGATCCCTCAGCTTCTGACAGGACCAGAGCCAGAACAAAATAACGCTATTTCGGTTAAAACATTTAAATTGTAACATTCTTTTTTCAAAATTATCGTAAATAACCAACCGAAACATGGTCTCAGTTTTTCTGAAAAAGAGCGAATGGTCATTTGCTAGTCGACACAAAGGAAACCCACATTCAGGTAACGAATTCGAGAAAAAATCCATATAGTGAAGTCTACCATAGAATTTCCGTTTCAGACTATTCCGTGTTTTTCCAACCACACAAAAAAAAACAAGATCAAAGCTAGAGGGAAAACTCAGAACCCGCTGTTATGCTTTCATAAAAACATAACTAAACTATCAAAGAGAGAGCTACTGTTCACAAACAAATAGGAAGAGGAGTAGAGAGAGAGGCAGAAGCCTGATAAAAATATTTGCAAGTACAAAATGTTTTATACTCGTATGGTATACAATGTAGCTTGCAAACACAAATACGAAATAAAAAGAAATGAGTGTTCTTTTGAAAATGTTTGTCTGGGTCTCTAGACATTGAAACGAGCATTTCCAATGAAAGGCAAAGAAACCAAATCAGTAGCGAAGACACGATTTTAACTGCAACAAAATTTGATGGAGAACAACAATTAAAATACTAATTTTTGTTGGTATCAACTCGAACATGTACAGTATAAAACTCTTGATACGCCGAGTAGTAAGTAGTATTACATGAAATGCCAAATGCAAACTAAATCTAACCTTTGCAATCATTCGAACGTGGGGTTAATTCCTTGGCAATGCGAACCATCAGCATTTGGATCGATTTCCGTTCATTTTACACACAGAGTAGTATATTGATATACTCTGTAATGCACGGATTTTAAACAAAATGTTACTCGAATTACTGAAAAATAGAATCCTGGGACCCGACACCCAACAGCTTACAAAGAAAACGTCTAGTTTACACAACCGACATTTATGGAACTCTGGGTCTCGGGAGAACATACTTATTCGACGCCCGAGTCAGCTGCACCGATTCCCATAGCAACAAAAACAGTCAAAGGAGAGGCGCGCAGTAGTTACAAATAGCGAATTCAATAGGACATCGCAGGTTACCTTTGCCCTTGGCTCAGGGTAGCCTTCCCCATCGCCTGTGCTACTCAGCACGGGTTGCACGAAACCTAGAGGTCGCTCCCAGTTCTACTGTACTCACTCATTTCCAATTTCGTGCGGCTCGAAAGGTGAAGAGTGCCGGAGACCATTCACCCCAACGTCGACAACATTCGCGTTTATCGCGTTATCTCAACGGTATCCAGCAGATTACAATTAGATAAAACAACTAATAACATCATATTATGGTATAATCTATATAACTAATAAAACGAGTGCCTGATTTATTGGTTACTGGTTTATGTGTTAAATGCATATGTTTACCGGTCCATGCTTTATCATGGATGTTCGATATGCTTCACTATTGCGATTAATCATGATCTATTAGTATCTAAATGGTGAATTCGGAGCAGACCGAATGAAGGAGACGAACCGATCATCCAGACGTCCTAACTAAAACCTCTCACGAATCTATTATTATGTTGTTTTATTTTTACTTTCAATATGATTACTCTCCTTATTTTTTACTCTACCTTATTTTTTACATGTTCACCAAGGTTGTCGCATGAATAGTTATTTACCTTATTTTTTACATGTTCACCAAGGTTGTCGCATGAATAGTTATTTAATCAAGAACAGATAATTATTTAATCGAGAAAGGGTGAATTCGGGACAGCACCGAATGAAAGAGACGAACACGAGTGGCGGACTCGTCTTTTTATAATAATATTTTACTATTATTTTAATTTGAACTGGTAATTGCGAATTATCATACAAAAATTTCCAAAAATTAATTTCATACTATCTTAACTTAAAAATAAAATTAACCTACTAATTAATACTCGTACTTTGCCAAAACACGTAGCCCTTCCTTCAACGAGTCTCTTCCAAAGATTGGTCCGCCCTATTATTGTTGGCAACTTTTCAGACTTACAGAGGAGCTATCAACAAGCAAAGGCTGACGCGTTTAACCAAAATCTCAGTATAACATATACGTACACACATATTGCACTGTTTATTATAGTCATCGAAACCGATAAAAGCATCTCTGAAGATTTGTAAAAGATGTGTTGCAAGTGACGTTTAGTAAATATGAGCTCGCGCACTTTCAATCAAAGAGCAGAAGACGAGTCAGTAAACACTGTGCAATATTCTGTTATACAGAGTATATATATCTGGCGAACGGCCCTCCCTTTTAAATCAATTGGTGGTGATGGAAGGTGGTGGTGGTGGTGGTGGGCGAGGGGGAAGGGCGGTCAGACGGAAGAGTCCTTTTCAGTTCTCTATCGCTGCTACTACTTAGGGTACAAAATCTCGCCGTCTCCCACTTACAAGAGTATTACATCACTTTGAAACGCATCGCCGGGAACAATCACACCCATTGAAGAAGGCTCGCACTAAATCTCGAATTCGTGCGGGAACTTAAAAATCGCGTAACCACCACCACCACCACCACATTCAAAGGTCAGAGCCGCGCTCGATCTGGGCGTGGAATTATAAAATGGTGGAACACGCGTGAGACAATGTCCTCCTGTGATCACGACTCTCATCTCTCGAGATTCTTCATACAAAAATTGTGTAGGGGCAGCGCTAATTTTCAAACGTAGTTCGACGTTAACGACGCTTAGAAGGACAGCAAGAATAATTTTGGGAATGCGGTTTTGTTTGCATCCAGGGCGAACACGCTGACCTCCTTATCAAATATCTCAAGAAGGTGAAGGTCACATAAATCCGGCAGAATCTCAAGTATCACACAAACAATTCCACAAGAAGCTTGATATATATCGACAACCAGCACCATTCGATAGATTAAGGATTTTTTCGTCTTTAAAAATTAAAAATATATTTCTTGACACCACTGTCACTTTTATCCATCCCCCCGATGGGAAAACCGATTCGGTCTCGAACCAACAATCCATTGATCCACAGACAGTCAGCAATCAGTAAATCAACAGGAAATAACGGTTTGAACATTTGATAATTGGACACCAAACAAGTTCTTGTTCCTGCCACACACGTCGACAGTTTAAGAACCACATATCGTGTCGCTCTTAAATTACCGTTCCACAAGAGAAACACAGGATACCATCGCCAAAGAGAGAGAGAGAGACCCACTCAAAAATATATAATTCCATTTTTCCACGACCGGCATTAAATATGGGTGGCAGATTCTCTCCTAAGCCGCTTACGGACGCGATTACGATTTACGAATGAACCCAATGTTGTCCCTACACGCGATTCTGACAAACCCCGGAACACCCGACGTGAACTCGACCCACTCGATCGTTCAAATTAAGGAGATGCAGCGAAGAGAGTGAGCGAGATCGGTTTGGTCATGCGCCGACACCTGCTTTCCTAACCGGAAGGGGAAAAGAGGGGCGTCGTCGTACGAAACAAAATTTGTCAGCAAACAAAGATTTCTGCAATCAAAAACGAGAACGGCCGTTTCTCCTCACTAGGTCATTTCCGCACCGGTACCACCACGTCTTGACATTTGATGATCGAGTCAAACATTGCTGGAGTCTAGTGGGATCGCGGTTGAGCGACGAGGAATAAAAACACGTATCATCAAGCGACAAGAACTAACCTTTTTTCTTTCTTTCTAAAAAAAAACGACAAGATTCACATCATTGACTAAAAAAACACAATAAAAAATCCACGTCAGCGACGCAGTACACAGAAAAGAAGAGAAGGGGATTTTGTGAAACTACCAAATATCGAAAGTGGTTCAGCAAAAAAAAAAATAATAATAGCTGAGTTACGTCTTCGTAAGTCAGTGTGCATTTCTGTCATTCTCTTAAGACAAATCTCATAAAACATTTTATATTTAAGAGTCGAGGAGGGCTGTAAAACGTAACTGGATTTGTTTTATGGCATTCATAACTATCGGTTTCAATAGTTATACATTGTGCATAAAAATGTCGTGAGCTCAAAATGGTCACAGAAGCTCCATTTCTATTTGCGAGCCATCAATGATCAGAGCAATATAAAAAGAAACTGCAATCAGCATGGGTGGGAAATTGGAGCGCTGCGAATTCAAGATGGTCGCCGAAGAACCTCTGAAAATCGGTCTGATCGACATCGTGGGCCGCGTATGTAAATGAACGAATTAATTGGAAGAAACCCCCGTATCCTCTTGATGAGATCCACACCATGTTGCTTGTCAATGGCGCCTCCGGGACACAGCAAATCTACATTAACTTGGTCAACTTGAGCCTGCCGGCTACAATCCGCAAGAAAAACATTGGTTCAGGAGCTAAGCCATAAAGTGGTACAATCTGGTAAAATGGCTTACTGTTGCCCGAAACTGCGGATCTTGAATGGTAGAGCCGCGGCGAACAAAATGGTGACGTGATTTTTTAAAAAGAATTAAACAGAAAATTGTGCAATCAAGCCTTTTCCCCCAGATTAATATTGACGCAATGAACGGAGAGGTAAAGCGCAGATTACACCGGAAAAGATCGGCTCCTTAAGGCTCCGATAGCGTGAACAAGGCGAATTTTCAATTTTTAATTTCGCGAGGTTCATCACGCGACCGGATAAGGAGCCGATCTTTTCCGGTGTAAACCGTGCTTTAGGACATAACGAAGCGCTATAAACAAGCATAGAAAAATCAGTGCCACGTGACGTCACGCTCAACGTCGTCTTCACAAATTAACCAAAATAACTCAGATCAAACGAACCATGTTAGTAAACATCTCCAAAATAAACTGAAACAAATTAACGATAAATAATATTTTTTATAAAAAATAAAATGATGATTTTTTACAATATTTAATAAATCTTGTGAACGGCCCGCTTGACCAAAAGTCAGATGATTTATTTGGAGTATCCAGTTCTGGATTGAATTAAAGGGGATACAGACCCCCGAATTGGAAACACGGGAAGAAGCATGTTCGCAGGAATATTCCAACAGGGATGTTTTAAAAAAAAAAAACATTTAAAAAAAATGAACCGCGTTTTTGGCACGTGTCCCGCGCCCATCCACGAACCCCCGAACCCGTGGCAAGTGCAACGTCGAGAACACAGTCACAAAAACATAAACAAGTGGCAACTGCCGCCGCCTCGTCCCCAACATGGCACACATACACACACGACCGAGGTGTGCGCTATTTCGGAGGTTCAACGACCAGCAGCGAACGAGGAGGTTGTTCCGAGAGCTTGTCCCGAATTAAACCCGAGATTCCTACCCCCCCCCCTCATCCTTTCCCATCATCCCCACATCTATGGGATTTGGGATTCAACACTAGGTGACGCACAAGTCGCCATTTGGCAGCAAACAACCAAATAGAAGGCCCAGAACAGCTCGTCTTGGGACATTCTTCTGCAAAATCTAAGACGATTCGCGTCCTTTTTGGTGACGTTTGCCCAAAAACGTAAATATCAAATCACTAGTGAGCAAATGATTACCAAAATTGTCGGTATGCCTCAAATCAATATATACTAAACAGCTGACTTTTATGTTAATGAGCAGAACTCCTGTTCTCTAGACCTTCGACTCTCTGACAAGGAACCGTTATCGATCTAAAATAACTGCACCGAACCCAACTATGATTCTCTGGTACATCCACCAGAGGGCACCAATAGCCGTCACGCAGAGAGGCCATCATTTCAACCTCGGTTTCTCTTAAACGAGGCGGGGGTGAAGACGCCAGTTCCACCGAGGCCACCAACTTCTCTCTCTCTCTCAATTTCGGCAACCCAACGAGATGAGAACCAGATGGTTCGGCGGGTGAACCTGGTATGTCGAGCGGCAACCACGTCGCCATAGCAATAAAATTATGAGGCTTAATTATTGTTGTGTTTATGAGGTCGGCTCAATGGAGATTGCGCGACGCGTTAAAAAAAAAAGGTGTCGGTTGCAGCGACAAAAGGCTAAACAGATGTGTGAACCAAATCTCGTCAAAAGAAGAAAACCGCACCGTTTAGCGGATTCCTTAACTGGGACGCACCGATTAATTCCCAGTATCACATCGGTTTCTCAGTACCAGAAATTTCTCAAGTATTGAATAGTTTATTTCCCACGTTTCTTTTCGACCCAACTATTGATTTTAAAAAAAGTAAAGCGTTTCTATTTCACCACAATGAAAACATCAATTTTATTTCATGCCTGATCCGCGCCACCCCAAAATCTCCGATTTCTCTTCGGTTCACCGAGCACTGATTTGCGCACCGCCCGCGTGATGGCGCTACCGTTCCCACACATTTCGGAGCTCGGTTGGAACAGGTCGAGGCGACGGTACGAGACTTTCTCGATCGGCTCTTTCGATGGGGCGATATATAGAGACAACAAAGTGTCCATTTGGTGACTTAATTGCACCACGAGAAATTTGGCGGCGACCAAATATCGCCTTCCATATAGACCAGAGTACCCAATAGCTTTCTTTCTCGAGGCAAATTGACGACACCAAATGGCTCAGGAATCTCTTACGGGACCTGATTTTAGGGACTATCGGCAACGCTTGCCAATTCAATTACAGGAGCTTTGTGCCAAAAACTGAAGAAGGAAAAAATTTCAAAATGGCGTCTGATGATTAATTTCATGGAGTACTTTTGCAGAGCAGAACTCAAGCATTCATTCCTTCCATTCCATGTATCAATAAAAACAAATCAGGTAGGATAACACATTAACAGATTGCTGCTTTCGAATAACTAATTATTGTTCTGAATTATTTTTCGAAGATGCCAATCATTACGATCGAGTCTCATTCGCAAAACAAATTGAACATGATATTTTAAACATCAATTTTCGTAATTGTCCTAATTCTCGGAACGAATAGCATCCCAACATGTACCGGTTTTCTTTATACAGCTGAAAAATCCGGTCCCTCGTGATGACAGCGCCGCTGCGAACACACAAACATGTGGCACAGTAGGCTCTATATACGTTATACGGCCCACTAAAAAAAATCATGGGCACGAAATGGCTCTTATGATGCCGTAAGGCTGCCGCAAAACATCAGAAAAATTGCGGAAGTTGTTTTTAAATACTGCTCCGGCTGAGTTATCCGTGTATTTTCACGCGTACGGAGCCGACACAGAGAGAGAGAGAGAGCGAGAGTGCCAAGCACTTCCATCCGGGCTTACGACTAGCGCCATTACCGAGCAAAACTATATATATACGATGGGGGGGAAAACCTGCGCCGAAAATAGATCGAAAATGACGTGGACTCCCTATAAATAGGCCTCGTGCCCTCCATCGGACCGACTACATTAATACGTCTTACGTCACATGTGACGCGAGATTTGTGCATGTACAGGGTAGACGCGGTAACTTGGGTGCGTTGGCCTAAACGCAATTCAATTGCTGACAGACTGGAAAGGTCAGGCAAATGGAGTCCACACGAAATAATATTGACAACGGAGGTCAAATGTAAATTATCCGCGCTTCGCATTGTCTAAAGATGACGACGCTTCAGTATTCTGTTATCCTGGACAAAAATGTTTGGGACATTTGGTTCAGGTAAGCAGGTGATTAGTGATTCGATCAAACAGATTGGTACATTTGAATTGATTGACGAACCCCGTTCTAAATTTAAAAATAATTTAGAAGAAAAAAATGTTTTCATAGTTGGAATTCGACCACATGGTTTTAACCAACAAGACAAACTGATCTAATTCGACTTCATAATTTTCCGTACCCAACAATCTAGGCACATTAGCCGCACGGCATTACTTTATTATTAGTTGCATCCCGCAGTTGGTACGCGGATGGAGGGCATTCAGCGCCTCAATACTGTACTGGTGGCCACAGGAGATTACTATAAAGGGGCACCAGCATTCGATGGTGACGCTAAGTGCGCCTTAAAGCCTGCCCAAATACGTCAACATGGTGGTTGCGAACATACGCGGAAGTCGTTAGCGCGCTTGCTGACAAAAAAGCCATTATTCGAAAATCCAAAATCAAGACCCTTTTTCCTACCGTTTGTCGGAACAATGGATCAGACGCTAGTCACCCAATACACCCTCCTCCTCCTCATCCTCCTCCAGTATCCGAGAGAACGAAAAGGACAAACTCTATAGACTAACTGTGCCAAAGCGTATCGCGCCACCTGCCGGCAAGAGAATGAGTACAGATCAAGTCGCGTCTTGAATTACGAAAATTTGATCACAACATCAAGCGATCGGCTAGCACCAACCATCGTACAAAACGTAAACGGTAGGGATCATTTAAGCAAGCGCCCTCCAGAGAGAGAGATAACAACTGCCGACTCCATACGACGTCATGCATGCGGCGTCTGGTATTTTTAACACGCGTATAAAAGCCGTGGAGTGAACGTCTAAAAACGTGGGTGGTTTTTGGCTCACTTCGCTGATGGCGAACGTGTCCGAGCAACCGTGGATATTCCAGCGAACGAGCGCACGAACACATCGAGGCAAGGTGGAAAAATTACGGGTCTTTGAACGACCAAGTCATTGAATCAATAGAAGCTGAGCACTCCTTGATCGAAGGGAAGTCGACGTGAATTGAATGCGCGCTCAGCAACAGGGTACCACTTAGGGGTGTTTCACTTCGAACGCGGGGGAGGGGGTTTAAAATAGACAATTTCTTCTCCTTCACCTTCACACCAGAGACTCCCCAGACAAGACCTTGACTTAGGATACATTTTATAGTGTTTTCTCTCTGCGTTTGGTGTCGTGCTGTGCTGCCCCGTATGAACAGGCAATCACGCCAAACAAGGTGCACTTGAAGGATATTCGCAAAATGCATGAACAATAATTATCCAAAAGTAGTAGTAATAACAAACATATACAATAAAATTATTGTCAGACTGCAATCTACAGAGTAGAGTCGGCAAATGACAAATAGCAATCACAATCTGAAGTAAACAACGAAGTACACAACATTTACTTCTGATTGCAGATTTGCAAAACACAAAGACACGTATGAACTGACCTAAAGCTTTCATCACTATCCAATAAATTAAAATCCCGAAGCTTGGCTGCAAAATTATTTTTATTACTTTAATTTATTGGGTAGTGACGAAAGTTTTAAGTAAGGTCACACGCTTTTATACGCTGTTTCGCAAATTTGCAATTTCTAAATTTCCTGAAGATCAGAAGTAAACGTTGCTTACGTCATGACGATCTTGTTGCTGACTCGATTGCAGTCCATCAATCATTTTATACATTTGTTAGAACAATAATTATGCTTATTTGCGGCTTGCCTAATATGTGCTGCCCTTTTTAACAAACCAACATGTAGATGCGCCCCAAATTAATGTTAACCAATGGAACTCCAGAGTAACATTTTGATCAAATTAGAATAAGAAATTGGCGTGTGTCCAAATGAAGTTACGGATCCGTAATTTAATTTGGCAATTAAGTAAGCGATTTAAATATCTTAATAGACGCTTGTGATAAAAGCTATGCTGATAAACGGTATTGCGATAAACAAAATACATGCACTTTGCACTATAAATGTAATAGTATTTTCCATTCTATACTCACGTTATTGGCAACACCTCTGCAAAATATATTTCCAAACTTCATTTTAATTTACTACGCCAAGCAACTTGTTCACCTTATCATAATATACTCGAACTTCGTCCCAAATTATGTTCACGTAATTGGCGAGAAAATCCCCTTCAAATTATATTTCCAAACTTCACTTTAATTTAATGAGCTAAGCACACAAACGTCGTCCCAAATTTCTCAGTAATGAATGGTTCCGATGAAAATTATAACTAATATTTTTGCTCGCTGCGCCTTTTCACTGGGTGGCGCCAAATGCGTTGTCTGGCAAGAGATGGCACATTGCCATTGTTGGCGTTAGTTGCGCTTGCTCAACTAAATGTCCATTCGCCCCTAGTGTAACTGCAACGAACCAGTTAACTGTCACGCACACAGGTCATCAGATCACAAATGAAACGGTAACCACCAGTATAAGAAACTCTGTAATTTAATTTCACAAAGAAATGGGTACGCGTTGGACTAGTAATTGAGGGAAAACGAATAGCAATTATGTTTATTAGATCTTCAATATTTTGAAGTGGTGGAACCACCAATAGGTCGAAATCAGAATTCACACATTTCATTCATTTCGTCTCTGGCATTGGGTTTCATTTTGGCCATAGAAGTCGACAGCATTGGCGCGATAACCTTTTATCTTGATGAGCGATGCCTCGATAAGGAGAGGATTATAATTGACGATTATATATAAATTGTATCAATAAAACAGCCGCAAAACCGCGATCCTGTTGTACTCGTCTCTCAAAGGAGATAAGGACCGTTATGAAAAATCGAGCCTAAACCACACCCGACGCCTTTCACTCGCGCTGCAACCGGATGAACCAGGACAAAGAACTGCGAGGGATAGACGAGTCATCGCATAACAATGTCCACCCATCCTTATAGACCGACAATGGCGATTAGCGCCTGTCCAAATACGAACCACATTTTTCGGAAATGTGCGCGCAAGAAATATCCACCCTAATACATCCGCTAACCGCTATACTGGCTAGCTACAGAGCAGATATAGATACATATATATATATACGAGCGAGTGTTGATTTCAACTGAAGATGAGCCCAATGACACTAATGGCTTTCGTAACTTATTAGCAAAAGTCGTGAGAAAATCCATTTAGGAAAAGACGGGACAAGCGGGAATATATGGCCTACTATATAGATAGTTTGCCAGGAGGAAGCTTCCCCATTTTCTCCTTTAATAGATTGTTCCGAGCTGAACCCTGAGGACCGATGAGCTATAATTTAATAGACACTCGCAGCGACATCTATACGCGAGACCGGGAACAATAAGGGGACTATTTCTTTGGGAAAATAAATCTTGCTGATACCGGAGAAAGTTCCAAGACCAAGATCTATTTTTTTTAAAGATATTTCTTCTTGTGAAGGATCTGATTGTTCAGGAATGAAATTAAATTGTATTTTCAAATAAAAATGATATTTTCCTTACGAAATTCTGTGAGTGGAACGATTTTATATCTGCAGCAAGTCATTTATGAAGTGACAACTTGCCACCATTGTGATAGTGAATTCGGTCACATTGAGAAACTCGACGATCAATTTTCAAGATGACGGTGCTCATGAAGTTACGCGATCTCCACTTGGTGATTTGGCGCACCATCAGTCATAGAATCTAACTTTGTAGACGAACTGCTGTGGTCTCGCACATGAGTCTAAAAAATTGAACTTTTCTGTAATTGAATGCCAAATCATTTTAAGCAGTTACAAAATATCGAACTACACACACAACTAACAAAACTTGGGTAATATATATTGCCGTCATTTCGGTAAAATCGCCCGGAACGCTCGTGAACTAGAGTAGAACATCGATTGCTACCGTTAGCTACAAATGCAAAAATGAAGCAAATAATATAGAATTTCATCATATTCACCGGATATACATCTTTTCTCCCTACACAGTCAATTGAGTCCGACAACTTTTGGAGAAGTTAAAGCTGCGCTTCGAATTTCTCCCCGAAAGTCTGTTTCCGTTGTGATCCTATGGGATAAAATATATCTCGGGGACTTGTTAGCGGCTTAGCATCGGTTTTCATTTCATGAAATATAATTCAGAATTCAAGAATTATTGAAACGGCGCATGACAACGTCATGTTGTAAAGTGATGCCGCTGCCCTGAAGAGAACTGTCAGTAGACCCAACCCAAAAGTTCCTGAAAGTGGTTTGAACTTGAGCCCCTCCCCACCCCCCTCCCCTCGTACACAAATGGGATCAGGAAACTGCTGAGTAAGTCGCTCTGATGACGAGATGTGCGTCTTTCACGAAAATTTTCGCTTTCAAGGAACAATTAAAGTGCGTTTTCTTTTTTTTTTACTTCGACATGACAACTTGGCACTGGATTCTGGAAGAAATTAAACCGCGTTCAGCAATGACAGGTTAAAACACATACCCCCTCTAACTAGTTCGTCGACTTGTTGTTCATACACGCCTATAAATTAAAATTTGAAGGAAAATTAACAAAACTTGATCAATCATAGAAAACTCATAAAATTAAAACACAAGCTTGCATTCTAAAACGAGTTTTGTGATATAAGACCAGCTGATGTCATATGCATTTTTGCATCAAATTTGACAAAGGTGTCACGCCCTTTGAGATTGTTTTTGCAGAACTGTACAGACTCGGCAGCTAGTACGTTCATTAGCCGTGCCACATGCAGTGTCCTGATCCTCCTGCGACACCAAACACCACTTCCCATGACAATCTAAAATGAATTTTGGCAGCAACCGTTTCACAGAAATTCCATATCCGCCAGGACCGACACGGGGCGCGCCCTCTGGTGGATCCACGCACCCGTCCAAGGCAGTAGTAGGTCTCAGGTGAATAAGTAAGAGTGGTTGTGCGTGAAGACAGCAGAATGAAGAAAAAAATATAAAGAACGGAAAACGGGCGAAAAACAATGCTCACAATCCCGTACATTAAACAGCCACGCTGAAACTGAGCATGTAAGAGGGTCATAATGGAAATGTTCAGCGACCGCTCCAATGGAGAGAACTTATTTGGTGGCGGTGGAAAAAAAAAACTACGCTTCATTCCATTATCCAAATTTAAAATAAAAAAGAAGGAAAAAATGTCGAGCCGACAAATCTCAACGGAAATACTCATTGCGCTTTCTTCCGGTGATTTTTTTTATTCTACACCAATGTTCACGACGCCCTAGTCCTACCCTGTACATGTTGCCCGATTATTCGTTTCGTGCTACAATGAATGATTCGCTTTATCACTGGGTGGCGCTAACGAACTAAAAGCCCAGAAGCAAAGAACTGAACGTGGTGACATTCGCGGATAGGTTTCTGTATCCTCTTTGGTGGAGCTCTTGCTTGAGCCATTTGTTAAGGAGAACGACCTAATTTTGCCTAACTTTGCCTGACACCTAGGTAGGGATTTTTAAGGTGTACCTGACATCCGTACAGACACGGGTCCCACTGCTTTACTTCCATTCCGAAGGAAGTCGTGCGTAGGAATTTCTCTCGACCGAAAAATTCCGAAGGTCTCGGTCGGGAATCGAACCCACACAAGACCCCCCAGTGGTGCTGATGTATTCATTAGGCGGATGAAAACAGGATTCAGTTGCCGCTAGTGTCGCCTAGCCCAGCAAAAATTCCAATTCACCGCCACGAGTCCAACGGAATATGAAAATTCAATCGATAGTTCTCCGATCGTCGCGTTACTGTAATCTCAGGAGCGTCCACCAGAGGGCACCAATAAGTGTCACGCGCAGAGGCCATGCTCCAACGCTGGCACCAAACACATCCAGAAGCAGTAATAGCGCTCTTTTGGCTGGTAATTGTGCGTCAAGACACTTTCTCCCGTTGCTCCGATGGCTGTTGTATGGAACGTACTAGGGGCGAAACGGAACAGAAAAATCTATTCAATTAGTGGCCGACTAACTCGAGCAATGCGAGGACGGCGTACATGTACTACTGTACATAATGCAGAGGGTTGAACGTTGATGGCGAGACGGCGAAAAAATGCAACGGCACCGGTTGATTTATACGCTCGCATTATTGTATAGGGTTAGATCAAAGACGTTCTTACGTCTGCCCGATTAAGACTAGCAGAACCGCTTATTTCCGTTTAAGACGATACAGCATTTCAAAGGAAACATTTTATAGGTGCGCTGGTGGATACAAAATTCAAACAATTTATATTTCGCATACATTAGAAACCGAATGTCATTCTAATCCAGACATTTTGAAATCTATTCGAAAATAATACACAAACAACCCCCAAATTTTATTTTAGCACGGTGGCAATGTAACCATCATGATCACATGCTGAAATCATGTATTTGTCGCAATAATCAGCACTTACATATTTTATGTGAATACCTTTGAAATAAACTGACATTTAAGATTTATTATTTTCAAAACAGAATCCAAAAATTGGTCTTATTTTTAATGAAAAAATTAAATTTAAGCGCCGTTTAGAAGAATGTAAGAATAAAAATAAAAATGTAAAGATAAAAATGCCCATTTCAAAGAGTATCTTGATAAGACAAAGTTAACAAGTTAACCGAATCAGTTGGGCTTAGATAGCAATGCCTTGGAATAGTAAAGTTTGAGAAACCCTGGTCTAAGGTTCTATATATCTTACTTGGTGACATAGGGCACAGTTTTTGGTGTATAAAATCAATATTTTTGTTTTGAAAATAGTACATGCACCTCAGAACCTTTGTACCGAGTAAGTGTCGACCCAATTGAAAAACGTGAAAGCATTTGTTGTAGTCCTGTGTAGGCCTCCAATAAGTAGATTGCGGGGGCGTCTCGGGCTTTGGGAGGTTAAGACGGGAACTGGGCTGGCTGTTAAAAAGGAAATTGGAATGCGGCAGAGAATCTTTAGAATTGCATTCAAATGTACGGCTAATATGTTCATTTATTAGCGCAAATCGGTATAATTTAGACGAATGACGACTGGGACTCTGCTCCAGAGACCCCCTGATCTTTCGAAAACTGAAGTGGAGAAAAGCTTCCACTTTTTCAGCGCAACCAAGATTTACCATGCGTAAACTTTATATGGATTAATTCAGTTTAGACACCAACATTCTGATTTTCCGATCTTTGTTTGATACGATATTTCTCGTCATATTGTCCGATACCTGGGCACATTTGATGTATGGCAACAGGAGAAAGTGTCTCATTTCGTTCATAACAATCCTTAGTTCGTAAGAAGGTGTTTCAAGAAAATATTCAATAGAGGGAGTGAGGGTGATTAGGAGGAGTCAAGAAATGTTGAGGAGCGTGGGTGGTGAAGTGGTGGCTCAAAACGAAAAAGGGAAAACCATGCGTGGGTGGCGCTTTTTGCGCAATGAGTGAGAGTAAATCCCAAAACACATAACAACAACTTGTTTCATCGATTTGTTTGTATACCTTCAAGGGCTGTTTCGAAACACGAATACCTGAACAACAACGGCACCGACCAAACGCAAGGGCAAAAATAAAAATCTGTCTTGTGTTGGACAGCTTTGAAATATTTGTTGAACGATAAATATTTGTTATTGCTGCCGTCCATTTCAAACTTAACGATCTATAATTGGCTGTTACGTTTACAACTTCTCACGCCTAAGACGTAAATAATGTAAAAATATTTTTAGAACAATTCTTTAAAAAAATAAAATTAATCTGAAGTACTGCAGCATGACAAAAAAATAATTCGCATGTTATAACAATCGACGATAATGCGTTGAAAAACAACGGCATTGAAAAGCTCCGCCCGATGTTGGGCTGCCCGCAATACACTACTGCTAATGTACCTTTTCTTTCATGCTAACAACAGGGGGCAGCAACTTATACTGGTAACAGAAGTATCGATATATTATATTTTATTTCATTGTCATTTATCTCAAGAAGCAACGTATTATCTATTCGAAGGAGTTGAATAAAGGAAAATGTATTTTGGTGGGAACGAAAATGTATTACTGAATCACGATTTTGCAATTTCAATCGCCTTCAAACGAGCGTTTCGAAGGAAACATTCAAGCCCTTTTTCTCGGCCAAATTTACACCTCGGCCATGTGTGTTTTTCCGTGTGTGAAGCCCCAAACACAGCAATCCCGTTATAAACACTTGCTCAGCACAAGCTGCTTGCTCCAAACGATTCGTATCGCGAGTGGTTTTTATGGAAGGAGACTGGTGAGAAGAAAGAAAAAAAAATACTTGGTGCGAAACAAAAACGTCAACCTTAACAAGCGTTTCCACTTACAGCGCAAAATACAAGTTACCACACGATCCGCCAAAGTTGTTGGCCACGACAGAAATACTCCGCTCACAAAAGATAGATCCGAAAGGCAAAATTGTTTCGAGAAGTGGCAAACATACCTCTATTTCTCCTCCAGTTTTAAATAATTTATAAAAATACTAAGTCAAGGGACGCGCCTTTGAACAGGATAATAAAACAGAGAGACAGTGACATCGTGATATTATTGGAATAATCCTAAACTATCGATAGTTTACTAACGAACGTTTTACGAGTATCACTTCGGTTTTCGATAGTCCTAATGCTCATCTTTGTTATTGTGATCCGCCCTCCTTTTACCCCAGTTAAACCTCATTCAAAACCTCTCGCTTCTCAGTCCCCAAAAAATGTCGGTAGATGGCGACACAAATCAACATGCACTGACCGTATGGCCACGACATTCTCGCAATCGCAACTCGCCGTCGTCCATAGATTTTTTGATTATTATGGTTTATTAAATTCATATCTCATGAACGTAACAACATTTCATAGCCCATAAAATTTGCGGCATCCTAGAGTCAATTTCACGGCATAACGTTTCATCTTTCTTTTGAATTGTTCTTTCAAAATACAAATCAAATTCAAAATGACTTAGCGGACAACATGCCTTGAATAATCGAGTGGCAGACAAAAACACAGAACATCCAACAGATTGTCAATAGATAGAATGTTAGATTTACTACCGGTAGTCACCGGTAGTTACCCAGTTTCAATACTCGGACAAATATATTTTTTCAATTGTCAGGATTTTTCAATTGTACAGTTCGTATTTGGGTGGCGGCCAGGAGCATTGCGGACGTCAACTTGTCGGCGCTCGACGTTAGGTGATGCCGAACAACGTCCCAACAATTTCCTTTATCTTAATGCAATCTGGCTCCCGGGCACGTCACCAAAGAGAAAAGCATCTCTATTCTGCCCCCAGTCCGATTCAATGAAACTGAGCACACACAGATAAGCGAAGGAGCGCAACACGCCCGGCCCGGAAGAAGAAGGAAAAAAATGCCACCGGGGCCGGACATCTGTCTCAGCCATGCCGCAAATCGCTGCCAATTTCGCTGCCGATGCCGAGGTCGGATCCGTGATCCGTTCCACCCACCCGCACCCCGCCGTTCCCCGAGAAACCCGCCGGCCATCCGTTCGAGTGAATCATCTTAATCCGAATGAAATACGATGATCTGATCGTGATGGCGGATAAGGGGTAGTGACTACAGCGTTGAGTTACGTTCGGGACAGCTGCTAACGTTACCCCCATTGGCCTTCTCGCGGCAAAATAAATTCCCGGTCCAGACATTACAGCGGAAAACTCCGGATCCTATCACCAAAAAGACCTCGACGAACGCCGCTCCTTAACTCAATATGAATATACTGTAATTCTTAGCTTCACTACAGCATCAAAAATATCCAATATCCATCGATTCCAACGATCGTCCGGGCTTTCTGCCCAATTTTGAGAATTCCGAGTTTGATTCCTCGGGGCATGGCATCTTTATTCGAAGACGGCATTCACAGGACAATAAAATAATTTCAATTAATTCAATTTAATATACAGAGTACAGAGTATAACTTGAAATATTTGATTTTTACATCATCAGCGACGGAGTAACAAATAAAATAGCAGAGAAATCTTGCCCTCGTTGGTCACACTCTTAAGTACACACGAATAGAATAGGCCGCGGCGCAGGTTCATTTCAAAGACGAGACATTCGTTGACACTTAAATTAAAAAGAGTGGTTAGGGGTGAGGGGGGGCAAGAGCTGGAGCGTTGGCGAAAACTAAATTGCTTATTATATTCGTCGCCGCACCAGCATCTTTGCCCTCCGTATTGTGTCCTCCATTCGGAGACGCCTGGTTGAATTATATGTCGCAGAGCGGCAGCACTTCTTCCAATTGCTAGTTACGCACACGCCTTCACAATTGCTAAACAAGAAATTCACTTGCCTTTGAGTTTACGAGAAAGAAAATGCCAGCCGTTCCATTGTATGTAATGACCCCTTAAGAAATCAAGTACACAATGTTCTCAAATACCTAACCGCGGCTATTTTTTTAATCCCTCGACATAAAACACTGTCTGGAACCGCCTTGAAACAATTTCTTAAAAAATGAATAAACTCGACTGGCTGGATTGCAAATAGGACTTCCGACCAGATTCGAAATGGTCCCGACACTTTTCGGTTCGCCCCTCACAATCAGCAGCAAAAGAAAAACATCGTCGTCGCCAAATGAAACTGAAAAATTGAGCAGCGCCAAACGAAAATCTCCAGCCGATGGTCCCGTTATTCTATAATCTGGCGAACGAACCACCCCTCCCCCATCTAACCACAAGTCACCCCACCCAAATCCCGGTTACTCAGGCAACATTCGTTTGTTTCTTATTTTTCATTTTCCTCTTTACGGTAGGAACAAAAAAGAAAAGTCTAGTCGTTATCTATTCAGAGTTCAGGTATAAAAATAAGTTTGTTTTCAAGTCTTGCCGACAAAAAAGGCCGCTATTACAGAGACTATTGTTCAACAGGGTGCCTATATCCGACTAAATCGCTCTTCGCATCGCCTACATGTACGACGAGTATATTCAGTGCTGCCAGCTTACGGTATACTGAACCTTTTTCGTGGTAATGCAGTCGACTCAGAAATCTACTGATATTTCGTCAGAAGGCAACCATTTCATTATTTTCAAACAATCGTTACTGATCGATCAACCGACTCTTTCGTGATCAACGTTGATTCCGTTTGACCAATTTACACTGTACATAATTTAGCTCGCCTATCCGATCAAGATTTCGTATCAAATAACATATACCGTGGTATTCCATGTAAAAACGAAAGTAACCCCCAAATATATACACATACACGCACACCTTAGTTAGCTGTTGCCTTAATCGTGTTTCATGAGAAAACATAATTACGTGTTTTCACTCTAGTTACTTTTTGTTTACGAGACGTTCTTGAAGAAAGAACGAACATCTTCCCATCAGCAAACTCCTAACAGAATTTAACTCGACTTTAATTGAATTATTATTTCTTTTTCTTTCCGAGAATCAACGTTACTCGATTCGAGCCTTACGAAAACACACTGAAAGTACGTCTAGGACTATCAGCGTAACTCGATTTTAGTAGCAGATAGTGAACGCCCCGCGTAAAAGATACAGAGTGCGGGGTTGACATTTCGATGACATTTAAAACGTTCGGTTGCAATTGCCACCCTTTTTAGCATTTCGATGACCATTGATTGTTCCGGCGAGCCACACAAAACTAGAGAGAGAGGGGGGGGGGGGGGCGTTCAAGTGGAACTTTTGAGAAGGAGGGGAAATTAAATAAGCAATAGAAGAGAGGGGGGTTCGACCTTTCTTTCACGACTGCAGATAAAAACAGAGCGCCTTAATAAAAGAGCCGATGAAATAGAAATCAAATGAGACGTTGCCATATAAATGTGCGCCGTCTCAAGTGGAATAATCGAGCCGCAGCACAATCAGCAATGGAGGTTAGTTGGGTGAAAATAAATACCACTAGGCGGGTCAAACTCATCCACTCGACAACTTTTATTCCTGTTAATATCGCCCAAAACTCAATTTTACTAGAAAGTTTAACTCACCAATAATGTTACGAAGACGGAAACGTTCAGAACCAAAGACGGAAAATGTATCGCTTACCTGTAAGAAAAATGCAGAGACAAAACAAGATATTAGATGTACTGTTTGTAAACGGATAAGTTTGTAAAGGGTACAAGTGTTTAACATCCAGCAAAACAAGTAAGCCTGAAGCTTCAAAAAACTGAGAAATAGGTTAAAAGAAATTTCTACAAACACTTTCATAGTTTGGGATATACGAAGAAAACAAAACAATAAATATTCTCGAATGGAAATTTATCATTTCCGAAGTTCAGCTTCATGGCGGCTATTGCGCGAATTCGTTAAATGCGCACCGCCACCTTGAAATTAGGTCGCAAAATCAATTGCACTGACCCCCGCTAGGGGAAACGAGGAATCCATTAAATTTCTGACGAAAAAAGAAATAAAGGCAGGGGTTGTATCCACGATCATTGAACCCCATAGACTATGACGTAGCTCAGCCAACCTGTTCACCGATATTAAAAATTAATTTAATGAGTCTGATGAAACATTCACTGAGAAGACGTGACGGGCACGTCCGATAGAGGCGCTACCTGCGACACACAACTGGGAAATACAACGAATGACACTAAAACATTAGCTCGAAATCAGGCTGTGTTATAAATATTATCAAACAGTTTGAGTATAAAAAATAAATGAAGAAGGATGTGTTTTTTCCCTGACACATTCCGTTCTCAAAATAACACATCATTACTTTTGGATCCTCCCGACCAGTTTACAATTTAAACAATGGGAAAGGCAATTCGCGCAAAAACTACCAGGAAAAAACTATCGTCATACGTTGATGCAAAATGGGAGGTTTCCTTTAACTGTAGGCGAAGCACTGTTTACTCGACACTATCGAAAACATTCCGCTATAATTTGTTTTACTTTCTTTTAATTGTTTAATCCAGAACAAAAACAACCCATTACAATTAATGGGTACACGACCCACTTAACAACCCTGGCTTCAGAGTTTTCCCAATTTATAATTAAATATGATTTTTTTATAGCAAAATAGAAAATTAAAAACACTGTGCAAACAGAATTATGCATATTCCGTCATAACAAAAACTCAACTTACCAAATGAAATTTCACAGTGACTCCATATTAGATTGCAAGATCATTTGTTACCGGCAACTTCGATTGCGTAAATGAAGCTAATGAATTAGAACTTTAGTGAATTCATTGAATATAAGTTAGTTCCGGATACAATGGCTAATCTGACGCTTAATTAAAAAAAAGTGAAATATCAGTCCCCCTACCTGTAAAGATTTCCTCAGATACGAGAATAAGATATGTATAGTGGAGACACACGAGCTAAAATATAAAACGCCGCCATCGATATCAGAAATATTTAAAACATGAGCTGATTCGTTCGCATTTTGGAACTAAATGTCGTCGAGCTCAGCCAGGCGCAAGTCTTCGAGCGAGTGAGATGTTCAAAACCATGTGGAGCCAGTATCGTTTACGATGAAACCCTATCAAATTCACATCACTTCATCGTCTCGCGATTCTTGTTAATTGAAAACGCTGCTGCAGACGTAACGAAACTAATTAGAGCCGAGAGAACTTCGGCGAATCAATTAAAAAAGATATACTTGTGTACATGTGTGTAGGCGAGAGACGAGAAGATCATGAAGCAGTTCCTGGAAACTGTCATCAATTCTCTCGGCAATAAATTTGGAAGTCGGTTCTATCTTGGGAAACGCCTCAGAACGACGCCATCTACTGGACGCGAAAAGAAGTACATAAATTCTCAACACATTTCCAATAAAATTATGAGATTTCCAAAAACTCACTTCAATTTTCAGAACTAAAAGAATGCGTCGTACGAAGTGAACAAAAATGAAGACTGAAGAACGAGTAAATTTTATTTTCAATGTGTTAAACGTCAACTAAATTAGATAAATAATTTATATCCGTAGGTTTCTTTACGTGCAAAATTGCTAAAAAAAAAGCGCTTTGAAGAATGAATTACATTTGAGTATTTGTGGTTTCAATTCCTATATGTCGATATCGGCCAGGTTGTTTCTCGAAATGTAGACGCTTTTATTTGAAAAGCAAAATCTGGGATAAACTCCTGTATCACAATATATGATTTTCACCCAGGGCAAATGCCCTTAACCATAAAAATATCAAATTGGTCCATCAGCAACGAGAGAGACACGCGTGGAGGTCAACGATCGACGGAGAGCCTCCGTTTGCTCCAGTGACCCGAAACTCAAACTGGACTCTCATTCTCTTTACCTTTTGAAACATTTCAAGGAAACCAAAGAATCAAGAAACTAGTTACCTGAAACGAAATTCGCAATGAATTGACGACGCCACTTTGTGAGTCAAGAGTCACGCAAAAACAAGGTAAGCGTTTCTCCCACAGCGCCTCCGAGCGTGTGAACCCCGATGTCCACACAGGTGGACGCGTGGACTTAAGAGACCAAAAAGGAGGTCCTCTAAACGATTACAATTAGAGAGGTGTGCGCATATGTCGTAGGAGTCGTCACGAAGCAATTAAGTCATCAGAAATGAGGTGAGTCACTGAAGAGGGGAAGGGAGGAAAATCGATACTGCCCAGCTAATTGTTAAGAACAAGAGCTGGGTCCACGCCTATCTTTTTGTTTTTAAAAGGTCCCAACGCATCCCCGATCACGAACCCTAATCCTCAGGAGACCATAGTTGAACAAAACATAGCATAAAAATGAGTAAACGTCATGAGGCAGTCGTGACATTTTCATTTCATGTAAAATAATTCAGTCTGCCATTACGAAACCGTGTGCTGATCCAGTTTCAGTATTTGCGCACCTAGGTGGCGCTACCAGCTTTCAGAACAATTACAATTACAAATTTTACCTGCAAGCAGCCCCCAAGAGAGAGACCTATGGCGGGGGTCGAAAGACCAGTTGAGGACAGAACAATAGTGATTCGCCCAGGGATAGTAAAATTATCATCCCTAACAATCCAAACCAAACCATCATAATTGAGTATGATTTCCATGTAATAAATAATGATTGCTACCTGTGCTTGAGACACACGTAGTACGAAATGTCTTATCCGCCTTAAATTATCAATTCCAGTATGAACCTGCGCCGACACAATAAAAGCAAGTTGTCATGACGTTCAATTTTCCACGAACAATCGATTCCGGCGAGAGAGCGAGGAATCATGGGGAAGTCAGAATAATTTGATTAAAGTTTCGAGAGTCGTCCCTGAAGTATTCAGACTATATATTATACACTGTATGTCATGCGAGCCGAAAAGTAAACGAGATTTTTATGTCGTCCGGTCGTATCTCTTCCGTCGCGCCGAAATCAGTTGACTATAATTGTAAAAAAAAAATGAAAACGTCGTGCTCTCTCGAAGCCTTACTCGGATTCGAAATCGCCGATATCCTCGACGTCGACGATGTATACCAATTTAAATGCTAAAGTTACGCAGATTTTTGTCGACCGAAAGCAAACACTCGTCTCGCCGAGACTTTAATTAAATAGCCTCAAGATTCGACTCTCGTTGAAAGACCAGAACTCGAAAAGAAGCTATCACAATTAGATTTATTTGAAGAACAGAGCAAAAAGGACGACCATAATGTAAAAAATGTATCAGGTACCCGAATAAAGAAAGAAGGAAGAATTAAGCCATACAGCAAATCGCATTAGAAGCTCGTACAAAAACGCTTGACATTTGCAGAACACGAAGTCATTGAAACGTTCTATCTCCTTTTTCGGTTGTATCCCAAGAACTGAGAGATCTAGACGCCGTCGCCCATAGTTGCAAAATAGCACTCCTGTATATCCTCCTAGCTATAGAATAGTTCCCCTGTTTGATGGAAAAATTATTTTCTAGCTGCATAATTTTGAATCCTGGACCGAGAACTGATATTAATTTAACAACTTACACCATAAAAAGAGAAATTCATATTTATGCAGCTGACAGTAGCTCAATTCTTTATTCATAATTTCGAAAAACGAAAATAACCTTGTTCGCATTACAATGACATTATCGTTTCTATGAAGTATAAATTAAACTAACCTCAGATTGCTTACATAATAACAACTGTGCGCTAGTATTATCTGAACATGTACTGAACGAATCACACAAAACATTAAGAAACATGAAGCAGCGTCATACTTAATCAGACGGGAAGAAGAAATTGATAAACAAATCTAGTTCTAAGGTTTCTATAACAAAAAGGAGGACCTATTGTGTTTCTCAAGCACAAAAGGAGCCAGACAATAAAAATTTAATTCCTGTTATCATACGAATCGTAATAACATTAAAAGTCTACGTTGGAGAAACTAGCGCTCGATCGTTTATCTTGGTTTATTTTATTATCATTTTTTGTTGTCCGGATTCTTTATACAAGATATAATGAACGAATAAAAGAAACATGCTTATTTGTCGCTTGAACTAGCACGGCTTCAGCCCATTTAGCAGAGTAAGTGAAAACACCACCAAAGCCGTTCTACGAAGCCCAGAATCTGCTATGGCGGATGTGGATGGCGGATTGGCCAAGCAGACCTCGAACACAAGACCATTCAGACCACAGCCCGTTACCTTACTTAATAATTGAGTGAACTCGTATCGACCGAAACTCATCAAAATCAATAAAAATTGAATTCAGACTAAAATAACATGAAAACAAAAGACAAAAATTGCTAACCACATGGCACCATTCTTCGCATAACCGCAAGTGTGGCGGAGACACACATATCGTTCGAAGCAACCGGTGCAACTAACTCCAAGGTTAGGCTGACCTAGAGGATCATCAACGTCCACTCCTATTGTCTGTTCGATCGTTCATAAAGCTCGCGAGCAACCTTAACGGTGAAACGCCGACAATCGTAGCGAATCACAATTCTCACCCCTCCTAACCTATCCCTCAGAATAATCCTCACCAATCCCTACGCACATTATTATAAATAGGACGCCTTCTATACAATACATAAAGTCTCGCCTCGTCAGGGCAAATACAACCACGGTCCAATGCCAGCCCAGATTGCGACGATCGCTGCAGAAACGTGCGAGACAATCGCCAGCGCCACCTACGACAACATCGCCAACTAGCAGAACAACGTGAGACATATGGCGGGGGTGAGCAATCTACAAACATAGCTGTTGACGTCATCCAACATCATCCACCACCACCCAAACGTTAGCAGCGCTACTCTCTGCTTGAACAAACATCCGCATTGTCATCAGATTCTGCGACATTTTGGTTCCTATTGTCGCCAATAGATGCCCGCGCGAAAATATTTTAACAGCCTCGTCACACTTGTCAATTTCCGTTAAAAAAAGACAAATTTCTCTAATACTGGATACGCGTTCTCGGAGCCCCGACAAGCACTTCTCCCCTCATAGGCTCGTACCCTTCTCCGTTATGTGGCGCCACATATGAGGGCCCTTCTTGCGCGTCACCAACGCGACCTGGCCATAACAACAGCCGGCCCTCTCGCCCCACGAAAATGCGCTTCACTTATGCCAGAGCTCGAGTAAACCTTTGCCCATCCGAGATGTCCTTTTTATGATTTCGTTTACGCATGCACGCACACACAATAGAGTTGGTCGCCCTTTCCCCCTTCCCATCTTTCTCCCTCCCCCAACCCCCATTCCACCGTTAAATCCCACCACCTTTGTACAGGGGGGCCACCGAAATATTTTTCAAACCACTTGGCACGTCAAGGACAAGACCAAAAACGCTCATATTAGAACGAAATACTCGTTTACCAAAACGGTACAAAACAAAGTAAGTTATAAACATCTCCTGTCGCCCTCATATACAGCTCTTGAAACATAATTTTCGGATCATTACAGAGCGTGGGACGGTCAGCCCTTTTCCTCCAGGATTAAACACAATCGAATTGTTTTCTTTCACGACCATTCGGGTCCAGTCTGGCCACCAATTCAAGAACTTCACGCGTGTACTGGTGGTATGCATATAGCTGGGATTACATCTCCCCATCTCCCAGAAAAAACCTCCCAGTAGGATACTGGTAAATCCATAAGTCCATTGCGTCGGACACGTAAATGAGGTCCGGTCTTGTCCGCGCAATGGGATTCGAAGACTGAAGGATTTGACGAAAACGTAATAAGGAAAATTGACCATAACAACCGAACGCGGCGGTGGTCACGGTAACGCCGTTCAACCGTCGGAGATCAAGCTGACCACTTTAGAAAATCAATGACAATGCAAGCGTCCAAAGCACAAATCCGGAAAGCGCCGCAGATTGTGCTGTTACAGGATTGGCCAAGCGAATCATGTGTTTTAAAGTTTACTACCGAATCTTGAATTTGGTCAGCAGAAATCTCGTTTTACAAAAAATGAAAGGGAAATGATTTAAAATATTCAACAACAATCGATTTGGATTGTGAAAAAATAATGCGTCAATGTTATTTTCCCCTCGTTAAAATGTTTCATTCATACTTAATGTCAAATGGAAAAAAGGCAAAATTCGAGGAAACCATGCCAACAAATTGTTCGATTTTTGTTAAGCGAGTTTGTCCGTAAATTTTCGCCCTGCCAGCAGAGCGCCCAAAAATATCGAGAAATCTCACCGAAATCACGGAGAATTTCTTCGCCCCCGATAAAACCTCAAAGCGGCGCCATCGATTTTATTCTTCAAAAAGAACGATACGTGCGGCGGAGGGTTATATTTATTTCACGACACTTTAAGGTGGACGATCCATTCACCAGAGTGGGGAGGGGACATCACGAAAAAGGTATTCGTCCCACATCGGACAGGTGACGTTTCCATGGCAACCAATGTAAGTGGCCCCGCCGATAAAGGTGGGGGGGACGTCAGGTGGCCCGAAGGGTAGCCGCGAAAGAAAAAGAGACCAACGCCTGACATCAATCAAGTTGTCAATGAATTTGAGAGGATCGACATTTAAGCGAATTGCCGTTTCGTAGTAGAGTGGGGTAAAACATTACCATCATAATGATAACGAGCAACACTCTCCCAGATTATTGGATCATCTTAAAAATACACCTATTGAGATGTTGGTGCAGTCTTACTGAACAATTAAGATTGGTGCCAGTGTCTCCAATGCCGATTCTCAAAATCCACCTAGAATCCGAAAAGGTGATTGTATATACACAATTAGCGATTGCAATACCACCATGAATTGGACGATTTTGCATCTTATGAAAACGATATCAGGGGTTCGAACTGAACGTCATTTTGGAACACCCAAATTTAATAGACGTAATGCAGCGCAGCGTTCCCCTCAAGGGGGTTGATCAACATCTGTTTTAAGTGTCAAGAGGGATTGAACCCGCCTCAACATTTAGCAAAGATGTAATAAAACATATAGAGGCCTCCAGTTTATTGGGTCACACTGTTTTTGTGTTATTGTCTATTGTGAGAAAATTCCGAGAATACTCGTTTCTGTCATCTGAGATGATTCAAAAGCATCATCACGTCCTAGTTTGAATCCAGCCAATTGAGTTTCCGTTTACTTTTATGGATTTCTGTAGCGGTTTCTTTCTCGACAGTCAACGGAGCAACATTTATGGTGAGAAAATATATAAATGGAAATTTCATATCACGTTAAACAGAAGTAGGCAGTACCCATACCGTATCACATCCACACAAAAAATATGAAATTGTGTAAACATGTTTAAATTCAGTGGATGTTCGTACTTGACAGTATTGGCAGGTCGATTGTTACCGGTACCTACATTTTAATAGCTACATAAATGCAGTTATTAAAACAGAATTTTAGGAAATTCTTTAAATTCAGTTCATATCGAGAGACAGTAACTAATATATATAATTTATCGGTAACAAATTTATGCGAAACTCAGTTCACCACGGAAATTTATCACGATGAAAAAATCGATCAATATCGTCAGGACGGAGATTTCTCGAAAGTAATGCCGCCGTTCGTCGACGAAACGTCCGCTCCTGGTTCCCGGAGCAACACACTCACTCCACACGCTCCGCATTGCTCCCAACCGGGGAACACGACATCGCGAAAGCAAAATGGTTGCGCCCCATATAGTGGATCAGGTCGGTTCCGAGATTGCCTTCTATTACCGTCGCCCGTAGGCCTATCTATAAACGGGCATTAGGGGTTGGTGCGCCGGCTTTTCGGTCGGCAGCAGCGGCCGAACTATTTATGTGGAAGGCCAAACATGTTAGGAGTGATTGACGGTGCCCCGGTGTGCTTTATCCGAGAGATGGGCGCACCGCTAGGACTTACGCAACTGCGCCATGAAATACGGAGGACCATTTCAAATAAAAATATCCTCCGGAGGCCTGCAATCTAGACATTTTTCTTGACATTGTCAGTGATATAAAAGTGAAACCATTGACTGAAACTCCGACCGAAACAGTAACATAAATAAGTTGCTAATAATCTAGATGAGTTCTCACATAGCGCCAGTACAACAGTGAGCGAAAGTTCAATTCCCGGCCGAGAAATCTTGAAATCTTCTGACGAGACAAATTCCTATGTACGCCTTCATTCGGAATGGATGTAAAGTTGGGGGGGGTTAGAGTCCGTAAAATATCAGGTGCACGGTAAAGATCCCTACCTATGTCTGTGACTTAGTCTAAGCAAAATTGCCAGATCGTCTGATAGGGAGATTTAGGATGAAACTCTGTCAGACAGATAGGTGTAATATAAAGATCCGTTAGACACATCATAAAATTAATTTTAATATTTTGTTTGTTCATTTTCAAATTTATCGCGTCTAAGATCATGCAATTATATAAGACGGCTTTTTTAAAAAGAAGATTGTTGCAAGCGGTCCATCCAGAAGAACCCTGGACAGTGTTATCGGCGCCACGTAGTCTTTCAATGTGGTTGTGCACAGAGGATCTCATGACGACATAGCCACTTTCTCCAAATTCATACGAGTGGGTTGAAAGGGGGGGGGGGAGGGTTATGAGGACCGGTGGAGATTTGGATGATGGTGGGGGGGAGGGGAGGGGGAGGAGTTCGACTTGGGGAAAGTCATCCAAGAGAACGATTTCATGGTTTCCGCCTCTATTCGTCTAAACGGGAACGGCCAGAAACCCCTACTTCTGAGAACACTCAGATCACTCAAGAGCTGACGAAAAAGAAAGCGGACTGAAGAACCCACCAACAGTAGTTCAATTCTGGTAAAGTTCGATCCACTGAGAAACCATGCTTTCCACACACCACGAAACTGTTCAGAAACGGGCCACCATAAACAACTCGAGAAACCGAATAATTGAAATTCGTCATAAACCAATCCCCAATTGAAAGTTTCAAAATCCCAACATTCTTATGTACAGTGCATCAATGCCGAATTACCAGCTGAGGTCGGAAACGACTTAATGGCTCATCCCGCACTCACATACTTAAAAATGTTTAACGGAGAACGATTACGAGTAGGACTAGTCAATTGTTGCAGAATTATAAATTACACATTTTCACAATATAACAACTTTCAGCGCATTTTTCTTAAGAAATTACAATTTTACATTTAATAATTTACTGAATGAAGACTGCAATTAAATGAATCAACCGATTTTTTCATTTTTTAAGAAGTTCTTGCTACGTGAGCAGCGAAAAAATGTGGTCAGTCAGCCGCTAGTCACTCTCTCTTAAGTTCTGCCCCTGGAACCGTCTAAGGTGGGCAATCACACAACACTGGTCCGGTTGGGGGGAGGTGGAGGGGTAGCGATGAGATTGTGATGGTTGAGACTGCAGCATTGGGTAATGGCGCGTAGCAAAGCCTAAAAGAAAGGGGTGGGGATAACACAGGGTGGAGAGGAGGAGGGGGGGGGGGGTAGGGGGTGAGGCGCATCTTGCGTGCCGCCTCTTCTAAAGGGCTACTTAGCGGGCAAGTGGAAATAACGAACGAACACGGGATTAGGTTAGGATTGCGGCGGGGCTTAGTGCGGGCAGCGAACGGCCCAACTTTGGAAATGGACAGGGACTGTATATAGTAACTGTTGGACGCATCGAGCGACGGCGTTTTCAATTTGGATGGGGTTCTTCCTGTTTTACTGGCACTGCAGCAGCATCACCAGTAAGTAGGCGTCGTGATTCCTTTGTGGCAACACCTGGGTGTCAATTCTAAATTTCGGATTTTGTCAAAAGAGTATTCAAAACCATCCAGGTGGGCTAGGAGCCGATATTCGGATCTCAATCAAACGATCACTTGCAAATACGAGTTGATATCGATCGACGGTATTTCTTTTGTTGCGTTTACGTGAACTTAAATGTAATTAATACATGTTAAAAATACACATATAAAACAAATGCGTCAAGGGCAGACATGTCCTTTACGACCCGGACGTCAAAAATGCCGAAAGACCATGACAATAACAAATGAAAAAGAACGCGCCCTCACAGCAATTGTGATTCGGATAGTTATATATTGAATACATAGTGACTTGCTTTTGTGTTTTCGGTTTCCGTTTTCGTGAAGTGTGTTCGTGGAATGCGTTCGAACACATTTCAACCCTGTTTTGGTGATTGATATCACATTCCTCCGTGGCATGTCATTTTCTCATGTTGTCCTCTCCCCCTTACCTGATGCGGAGATCTACGTCAACAATTCAAAATATACTACTAAGAAAGAGGATCATTATGTATCAATGAGAGGAAATTGTGCACGCACTAAAATAGTATTCAATCAGATTTTTTTAACGAGAGAGAATCAATAAAGTGTTTTGGGTTCGGAGCTAGGTCTCGGAGGATAGAGCAGCCAAGTCCACCTGGACTCATGAGGGCAATATCAAAAAACAAAACATACGTTTCCACAACCAAACCGCTTTATGTCAAACCCCCATCTCGCCATAATGTCGCTGGTAACCCCGACAGAAAAAATAACACCACCAACCCCCTGTTCTATTAATTTCATACAACGTGCGCACTTGAGCTGACAACAGAAGAGCGATCGAAAGAGCGAGAGACAGAGCAGCAGAGGAAGGAAAAAATCGTAATTGCGGACCAATTAGGGAATTAATTTTCCATCCTCCAAGATCGCAGATAGGGGGGGATGAGAAAGAAAATATGGATTTTTTTTACGGGCTACTCAATTCCCGACCTATCGAGTGTACCCGGGGCCACGCTACATCGTCAAGACAAACCAACCCATCAGTTATTTGTCCATAAGCGACGGCGTTAAGTGCAGCATTGTCTGTTGCGCCCAAGATTACGGCTAATGGCCTTTTAAGCGTGACATATTTACACAAACTGAGGAGGGGGTGAGTGGAGATGAGGAGGAGGAGGAAGAGAAAAAAAAGCCATACAGGAAAGCAGCACTTCAATATTCCGTCAAGTTGGCAAAGCATCAGCAGCAAAAAATAGATATACAGTATTACATGTACGCGATGTTTTTTAGTCTTCAGTGACGTTATCAATTAGACCTCACCGTGTCGGGGCTTATAATGAGTTCCTCTTTACACGATTCTTTCTTTCAGCGTTATTATTTTTTCTGAGGCATTTCATGCGGGTGTTTATTTTTGTTTTCTCTTGACAAAAATGCTCGCGTACATGTTTGGCGACCAAAAAAACGTCGGCAACATGCTTAATCCTATCGAACCTTTTCTAATGTATCCAAATTGTCTGCGCAAAAAGTCTAAAAGCCTGTGCATTTTCAACCTTGACGTAATAAAAAGTTAGATACCACTAAAAATTGGAAACTACGTGATCCTCTCATCTCAATATGGCTTCCAGGCGAATATGTTTTGCCCATTATCATTAGATTTATCATACACAGCGATTGGAAATATGTCGAATATTAAACCAGAATTGCACTGTAGTGTGGCCTCATTAATAAAAGCTAACATTCGCTTGAGCTAAACGGCGGTAAACAACGTAGGTTTATATAAGTAGCTTGAACACAAAACTATCCTAGTTATCTAATTATGATATCCACGCTCGTGGAACCTGAACCCCCAATTCATCGAAGAGTGGCTAAATGTGTTCACATCAAACAAGAAAAAAATATATACTCAAAAACGCATTTTTGCTTGTATGTGTTTGGCTTGAACGCATTTCCGAATCGCATTTTTTAAAAAATTTTGTTGAAAAATACCGGTGGCATTCAATTGTTAGAGCACCATTGGATCTAAGGTTAAACGAACCGTCTTTGAGCGAGGAGCGCGACGCCAAATTGAAGTAGCAGCTCACGTCCTGCGAGCGCCCCACATGGTCTCTACACTGTACGTGCGTTTGGCTTTTTCTATTGATTATTGGGGACGAGTATCATCACTGGGTGGCGCCAGTTTCGGTGCAGCACGATGACAGCAGCGCCGTCGACATTGGCAAATAATGAAGCTGGTCTGTCACATTGAAAATGCCCGCTCAAGCTCATCGCACAACGTGACATCATAGTGAACCGCAAATTGATTGCCAGTCATATTTCCCTATATTTCTTATTTGTAAATCGTTTAACACCTGATACACCTATTTAACAAATTCGGAATAAAATACATTTGTGTGTTTTAAATAGATTATATACTTAAATTGTCAAGCGTTTGAAAAAACTATAAAATAAATTAAAAACCAGTGTTGTTACGTCATTGCTACGGGTACGTGAGGGAACGGAGTTTTGAAACATATGAAAAACATTTCGCTGACGTGACGGGGGACCACTCACGCCAACCCCTTTTTCTAATCGAACTGCTTTCAAAAAAGTATTCGTCAAAATTCAGGAGACGTCGTGGTGGTGATCTGAGCGTGTTGGTCGACAGGTGGCGCCCCCACGCTAGAAAGCGACAGGCCCACCACCATCACCACCACACCTTAAAAGCAAATAGCGAGTGTCGCGTGAAAGAAAGGCGCATGGCTAATACCAATGACGTTTTCGACGTCGCCAGCGTCGTCTTTACAGCTGCCAATTACACGCACCACAGAGCCATAGAGAACTGAAGGGGTTAAAGGACGAAGCGAAGACACTGTAAAGTGGCAGACCGGGAAAAATCGATAAGCGGGGGATTAGGAAGCCCGACTCCAGGCGAGACGAAAAGCTGCCCCTACATCTATTGGCTGCTCGCACCGCGAAATTGCTGCCCACTCTTTTATCTTTCCATAGTCTTTCGGACCAACTTCTATTTCGGATTGGGGCCTCCGAATGCAACTTGCCTATCTAAATATCAAACTCGACTTGTCCAAAATCCGCACGCCAGAAGTTTAGGCTCACAATCTGTTTAACAGCGGCGTTTAACGAACGTAAACCCCCCCCCCCCCCATAACGTTAAATCAACCGATCGACCATAAAACCTAGTCCACACTGCCAACGCGTTTAAATCAATATCTTTGGTGTTAATCGGGGCTCGACACCCCCATTTTTTTAAACAACCAGCCGCCAGGTTAATGTGAGAATATTTTATAATCACGGCATTGATTTTAAATGTGCGTTCTAGCTTTCCGAAAGACCGACAATCTTAAAGAATACTGCGAAGATCGCATACGCAAAGGTTAATCAGCTTTCGATGCCCGATTGATTCCACACCTGGCCAAATTTAGCCCTGGTTCTAAACAAACCGTACCAACTTCGTGGGTCCCGATCTACTCTGAGGGGGGGGAAAGAAAAATCAGGTCACAGCATTTCATCTGGCCAAACCTCGCGCCAACAATAATTAAACGCTTAGGTAATAAGAAAAAACGAACCGACGAGATTAATGGAGGAAGACGCCGTGAGATCTCCGTATACGTGAGAGAAATGGTCCAACCGGGACGAAACATGCGACGGAACTGATCATCACGGTACTCAAAAACACAACACCATTGTGAACTGTTTCCGCCTGGACGGACCACACCATTCTTACACTGGACGCATACCGGATTGCGCCGGGACGTCTAGCCAGCACCACCACCACCACATCTCCAGGTTGATGAATGGCTCGGGCGATCGATTTTGATTTGTACACGGCTAGGCCGCATGCGGTCTTCTAGCGGGATCCTCCTGCCCACCAGACGGCGCGAACGTCGATTCACTAACAAAATAAGAAACTGATTTTGTTCGTGTTTTCGAAAATCTCTCCAATCAGATACGCTTAATATTATTCGAAAGGTTGAAAGAACTTCAAAATGTCTAACTCCCATTAAAGAAGTTTACTCGTTGAGATGTTACATCAGATAAGATTGGACAAATTGGACACGGCAACATTGCTTCAGGCAGATGACGTGATTCGCCAGTTATCGAAAAACGATTGGCCAGATTAATAAATACTTTTTCTCTTTTAGTTCCAAAACTTTATCGTTCGGTCCAGTTTTCGACGTTTTATAGGAATCCTGTAAACCTCTTCGTATTTTCTTTTTCGGTTCGTGAAAGGAAAAAAGAGTCGGTTAAGGTGAGCTGTCGATAAACAGATCTATTTTTCTCTCCATCTCTCTCTCCAAAGCGCTTAAAATCCAAGACTCGTTTTGCCGTAAAGATGTACAGATAGGACGCAGTGGTTGTGTGCGTCACCGGGAAGCCATTAAATATTACTGTGGCGGTATATAAACCACAAATTGAAATATTTTTCTGCGCGGTCACGTCATCCTCCTGAGACACATATCTTTTGGACTGTCTCGAGTGCAATCAATTCTTCCACGGGGCAACGCGCGACCGCCGGAAGTGGTCGCCTGTAACGTCCGCGCGCTCATTGGATCTGGGACAGGCGAACACACAACGACATCCAAAAACTGTTAATTTCTACCACTAGGATCACTTTGCAAGCCACTCAAATTTAATATCGATTACACGCTTCCCACCCCATCTTTCACATTTTATTTAATGAATCGTGTTCGCCGAGGAACGAGTGTCTCAGGAGGTTCTGGATGGATTCGAGTATGCTGTAGTGTAGAAGAGGTAATCACCTAAGTAACTACATAAAAGTAAACTTACTGCTTGCCGTTAAATTTATCTCCCCCTCTCTCTCTCTCCCTCCCCCTTTTTCCTTCCATAAACTCTCGAAACAAGTTCGTCATTTGTTACAGACGAAAACGCGCTACAAGAACCTAAACAAAGTGATCTGCCCATTTCGTTTCCTACTCGTACATTTGCGAGGCGTAAAGAAGATGTCATAAAAACAATTTAATGTTATTATTTCAAGAGTTAACTCAAATCAAGACTGCACGCCCAACGTTCACGGGTGTATCGTCACATACTGAAGCATTTCTTATATTTTTATGTATTTATCAGGAACAGGAATAGCGCTAAAATTTGATATTCGATAACGAGTACTATTTTTATCCACTCGGCGAAACCACCTCTGAAGTTAAGGAAAAACTACAGAAGCAAACTATCAGATCATTCACACAAGAGAACTTGATGGCTGCCTGGCATCTAGTGATAAATGAGACACTTCTACGCGACCGGAATCTGCACCATCAATCTGATCATGAATCCCCCGCACAAAGATATTCACGGCGCAGACTTTAGTGGCGTAGGATTGCGAATGTGGCAATGGCAAAATCACTCTAGCCTTAAACATCGCAGGCGAAGACTTCCGAAAAATCATTATAAGCGAACCATCAGAGAGACATCTTCAAAGATTTCTATCTATTTAGTGGAGTGAGAAATTGGATTGGCGCTCACATATGTCAAACCGAATGCTGGCCCGAAAATCCGATTTAAGAAAAAAATCGAACTTGGGAACAATTTAATGATGCTAATGTTTCAAAGTCAGAAACGCCTTCTTCATCCGTTCGAAGAAGAAGGGAGAAAATCTCGAATAGTAGTATAATGACACACGAATTGACAGACAAAAAGGAAGCCAAAATCGAGCGAATCAATAATATAACTTGGGTAGCCTTTCGGAGAGAAATTCTTATGCGACCCTAGCGACAGGAACAAGAAATTTCATAAATGTTTGAACACGTTGAAAATGAATGAGACGTAATAATTAAGTAATCAGACTTTCCCTTGATACCGACGAAAAAGAGAGCCTCTACATTCAAACAACACAACAAAATTATTAGTACGAGGAGTCGCCGCTAGGAATGGCAATCACGTCGTTAAGTGGCGCTCGCATCGGCACTCCATCCAATCGAGTTCCGAACAAGGTCTTGTCTGACGTTCTGAATATTGAGCAGTATATGGAAGGCGACAGTAGAGGCACATAAATCAGATAATAAAAATACTTATTATTCCGGTCACGGCGTCCGCATAAAAAAAGATAAATGTTGACAATCCATGTAAATTATGAGGATAACGCATCCCAAATGCGTCAAACAAAAAAATCTATCGGGCTTACCCATCGCCTAATGTATCCTCCCAAGATCCCCTATGCGCATTCCAGAATACCGTTACACACGACTCGCGTACAGAATTTCACACTGTAGCCTTAAGAAATGATGTAGTGAAGTTCAATTTCAAAAATCAACTAGGTGGAATGACTGGAATATTACTAGATTCTCAAAGTACGGATCAACAGTCATTCCGGTACTTGATTAGCGAACTGTCATTCCTCCATTTTCAGACACATTAAGTGACTAATTGCGACAGTTTATCAAGTCGATTAAAAGTTTGCACTACATCAATGTTCCAATACAGAATATAAAAACACTTTCAGATATTGAACTAAATCGTCTCTAATTAATTTAAATAAAAGTAATTTTGCGTATGATATATCTAGTACAACATTTGTGTTAATTCACATCTGTCACTACTCATGCAATTTGATCATATTTTGGTTAAATTAAATTTAAATCATCGTCACATCGATTCAATTACGTAGAATTATGTGGACTTCCTGAAAACTTTCATCTCCACTGATTATAGAATGGGTCACGGGAGGATAACATAATGCACACTGTATAATGCGAGGATTTCCGACTGGTGCAAGTATAATAATAGCTTTTAAACTTGGTGGAACAGTAGCGAACGAATTCTAGTCCCCAATGTGCGATATTCTGCAAATACAGTATGTATGTGTGTGGGCGGGTTGGGGGTGGGGTTGGAGATGGTGAACGACGCCAACCTTCTTTGCATGCGAGTCCCGCGAAGTTGCGGATGGGGACATTGAGACACGACTATTGAATTTATCGTAATTGAATGAAACTCTCCGAGAGAGCGTGAAAAACTGCATCACAGGAGCAGGAGAAGGCTGTGGCAAGGATCACCTGATAAAAACGTACCATTGTTGACATCACAGGTTGGAATCCGACTCTTGCTTTATGTGTGCGAGGGAGGTTGAAGCGAAACTGAGTATGCCCAATGTGTTGCACAGTTATTGGCGTCCTCTGGTGGCGTTGCAAAGTATAAGTTGGATCGCTGCAGTTGTTACGGTTGACGCTCCGAGTGGCAAGCGCCGGCAATTGTAACAACCTATAGTCACACACCTGCCAAATAATTGGAAATTGTGCCACCATCCGTTTGTCTAATCTGCCTCTTCGCTGTTTTTAATATATGGTGGAACAGTATATATATATATATATATATTTGAGGACTATTTAGGGCAACAGTTCGCCTTTACAGCAGGACAACCCTATCCGATAAATACGCATCAGTGAAGCCAGTAATTCCTCTAGTCTGAAATTTTCGTTTTATGTTTTTTATTCATTTCAAATATCGTACCAAAAAAATAACACAATATAAGAATGAGAAACACAAAACCGATTGAATACCCAAACGTACCCACACATCATTATTAAATTTTCTTTTTATTTGTTCATCCTGAACAAATCCTACACTACCCTGAACTAATTCTTCATTCGTCACTCCAGCCAACCGGTTACACGTCTCAATAAAACTTAGGGAAACCCAGAGCTTTGATGACTTTTTAACCTAAAAGCGTGATTCTACACTTCTCTTTTTAATTGTTTAATCCTGAACAAATTCTCATCTATTTAATTGTTTAATCCAGGAACAACACATCCCAATGAAAAGACTACCAAAAACAACAATAATAACTTAAAAAAACCCCATATTAGGTGTACAGGATTGGAATATTGCTCGTTACCGGTAGCTACGATTTCGCAAATAAAGTTAGTAAAATAGAATTTTAGCAAATTCATTAAAATGAGTTAGTTTACAAAAACAAAAATCAATCTTTATTTTGATAAATTGCGAAAAACGCAGTTCAGGACCGTCGACAGGAAATTTTCTCGTGGATAAAATCTTTCGAAGGAAGCGACCTCTGCAGGATGTGTTCTGTCGGATTGGCGATCAGTCAACAGATCTCATTTTTATTGTTTATCAAACACCAATAATTCGATTTTAACATCAGCATATAAGTGACTGAATGATCACGGGTTCAAACCATGCATGAACATGGTCCGCTTCTCCTTATTGGGTAATAAATGCGAACACAAAAAAACATTTCGAGCTTTTGTTATTTTCCAAGAAAAGAAAAAAAGAGGCTGGTTGCCATGGTGATAATGGCGCGTTAAGCATTTCAGCTCGCGATATGAATGGGCGCCACGCCATATCACTAGAGGGCGTCAATTACTCTCATGCACCCAAGCCGTGAAGCAATTCGACAGGTGTCCTTCCCCTTCCCCCCTCCGCTTCCGATGGCGCCATCACGGCAGAGTGGCCGACGCTAGGCAATGTCCCCGACGGAATAATTTCCAGTTGGGCAGCTCGAGTTTTCAATATTATTCATTATGGTGGAGAGAACCCGGTGGTGCAACTACACCGTGCGCATGCGCGCTGTCGTTCCACCCACCATCCTTCCATCATCGGTGAAACGATTGGAGCGTGTACAATTTCCCCAACTGTTTGGAGTCTCCATATCTGAGGGGCGGGGGCGGGGTGGGGGAGGTGGACGGGTTCCGGGGCGTCGGCTATTTTCTTTGATGATTCTCTCGGGGCTTTTAACGCGGACTCGTAATAAAATTATTGGACATGTAAGAGGGTTTTGGAGTAATTGCAGCAGCCCACAGCACTCCTACAGAAGCCGCATATCCAGAGTTGAAAGATCAAGTATGGAGGCAGCTTGATTTAATGATCTGCCGACGGCCACCATCTCTTATTCACCTTCACCGAAAGATGGAACGCGCATTCACAGTTCAATATTTATATTCCCGAGACCCACGACTATGCATGGACCACCATTTTTGTCTACTAATGAAATCGAAACAGATATATTTTGTTGTAAAATGCTCACGTCCTGTACCCATTGAAAACGAATCAGAAAACACACTTTGAGCTGAAGGTTGGCCATTCTTAGAAGACCGAAAACTGACGAAAACATACTCAGCCGCCGAAAGTGCCGCGAACACCCGACGCCACATTGCGGGACAAGAGCCAACGCCTCGATGGTATCAATCTACTAAAATATCTCATTTTACAAGTGTCTATACATGTATAGGGTATCAAGCGGTTAAATTCCATTTCATTAACAAGATTAAATTCCATCTCCTCGAAGAACGATTCAAAGATTAGACATCTTGTGGGAAGCTTTCTTGATGATATTTTTAAGGGGTAATATCCCCGTCACCACCCCACCCCTAGCCGTTCGCGATTTCGCCGTCTTTCGCTGATCCTTGTACGTTGGCAAACACTGCCAGCAACCCTCCCGCTATTACACAGATACTGAATTATTTGTTGCGAAACTTCTCGTATTTTCTGGTCCTAATGAATTGCTTCACCTTTGATAATTTATATAAGTCCGATACACCTGGTTCGGAAGGTAAGCTGCAACTTCACCATAAATGACACGATCGTAATTTTCCACTCACCGACGACTCGAGAGTTTACGTCTTATTGCTTTTCCTTATGAGTTATTCTCATTTCTGTGTCCATTCTTCGCACGACGAACGCCATAGGTATGGCATTTTCTTTTGTACGTTAACGAACAATATCATCGGGAGTCATTTCTCAGTTTTCCGTGTGGTGGCGTCGGGTCCTTGACGTTTAGAAATTGCGATTGAAGAGAGAGAGAAAGAGAGAGATCAGCTGGTCGTGTCTCTACAAATGCAACTCTTGGTTCCCCAGTCAAGATGCTCAAATACTTGAGATGCCGACAGGGCTCAAGTGTGTTTGTCTCTTCGCAGTCAAACACACTCAACCTGGGCTTACTTTTTTCTTCTTCTTCTTCCGGTTGTGCAAAGCCTTGCCGTATCCAAGAGAAAATAAAGACAAGGAGTTCTTTCTTCAGTCATAGACTGTATACAGGATACGTCAGACACTGAAACAATATAAATTATAAAATGTTGCAAAGACGACGAATCTGACATTTATTATCCACACCATCCGCCTAGAAATCATCTTGTGTTCCGCGGTATTCTGGTTTCGAATCCAAGTCTACAGGCGGCAATAGAAATTTTGATGTAAAAGTTCAAAACATATTTGGTCATTATTTGGAAGTCTGGAAATCAGAGTCAGAACGGGACTGAAAGGTGACATTACTAGGTTGAAAAAACGCCCAAAACGGTTATTAGTTATTCAGCGTATAAATTGGGCGTGACGGTAACAATAAAATGCCTAATGGCTTATAATGGTCAGCCCCATGTGTTTGTACGTAAAGCCACATATGAATTACAGAACCGAATTCAACTGACCCAAAACTCAGTGGCTATAACCCCCAGAGTGTAATACAGATTTACAGATGTAAACGTTGGTTTTGCCGTTTATTCGTAAGGAGAAAGCTTCACCGAAATGTTTTAGAAAAATGTACAAAAAAGTCATTTTAGTGACAAGCAACAAATAGCCAACGTTATAATTCAAATGTCATTAACGAAGACTTTATCATTTTTTTTTAAATAATTACATAATTATGTAATTATTTTAATGTCCCGTTAAAAGTCAATGGGAAATGTCAATTTGAATGTTAAGTAGCGTTTCTTGCATCCCCCCTACAAAATTGCGGCATATCCATGTTTTCAAACATCAGATTGAACCACCCGAAGCCTCACCTTGCCTTCACAAAATAGCTTTAAACCGTAATTGGCAATCAACAAGTTCAGCAAGGGGGACAATCTAAAGAATGGAAATCGGTCACGAGTCAATGTACGATATCCACGACAATTAATTTGTGAACGGCCCTCGTTTATGATCGTCAAAATATGCGAAAAAGAAAATCCACCAGGGGGGGGATTACGACCACCATAATATATTTTTTTCATCACGCCAGAGAGCCAAACGTAATATCTAGGCTGTCGACATGTAATCCGCGCGCTAATTAAAGATTAATTTAGCATTTTTTTTTGTTTCCAGAATTTACGCGCGCGGACCAATTTCATGCCCGGCTGCAGGACAGAGAGAGGAAAAAATCATAATAGCTAAATGTATACGTCAATGTACACACGTCTATTGCGCCCGCAATATTCCGTGGAGAAAACACATCCAGTACGCAGCACCACGCTCCCACGTCGAGAGTTTATACCGGGGGGATCATAAAATTTGTCTCTAGCTATGCCCACACACACACACACGGATACACAATTTCCAGCCATAGACGTCTGTGTCGTCCGCCGAGTGTGTAAAAAATGATAGGCTCTAGATGCAATATGGGCGCCTCCTCCGCGCCACATCCTCTTGAGGTCGGACGCCTGAACATGTCGAACGATAGCTTAATCAATTTCCTGTTGAACTAAAGACATGTCCCAACTACGAGTACAACCTTTGTCAAGGTGTGGGTACAGGTGAAGTCAAGACGGAACTCGATTGTCTCCTATCTTACCACTTTAAATCGTATTCGTACTGAAATCGGTGTTGCAGATAGTATTACAAAGCAGAGAGGAGAAGTTGAATTTTTGGTTACGAATGCGGCTCACAGTTGTCTAAAGCCCCGTTAACTCCAGGCCAATTTTCATATTTCTTTAATAGAAATGTAATTTTGTTTGACTTAGTTTGGACCTAACGAGCTCGTGCAAGGAATGACCGCGCTGTAAATGTTAACTCACGACTGCGTTTGGTCAAAACAGAATGACAATTCGAAGGATGATCGTGAAATGTTCTCAAGTGTAAATGTTGCCTGTCTGTCATCTTACTGGCTCCCACTTAAGATTCCATTTAAAAATGAAAAGAAAAATTACCCAATCCAAACGTCGTGATATTTCCCTCTCCATTAATTTACATATTGTACAGTTGTCGAATTGATTTAATTATTGGTCACAACTCACAATAAAAATATTCAAACTTAGCCTGAAATTTTGAAATTCATTTATTTCGGTTTCGATTCGAATGAAACCTAATGGACAGCGGGTCTCTTGAGGATGGACTCTCACTCTCTCAGCAAAAGGTCTTATACATAGGTTTGGAGGCAGAGGAAGGATAGAATGAAAAAGGAGGCATAGTGAAATAGCCGAGTGAAAAATGGAGCTGGGTTATCGCTTATACCCATTCAAAGCTATTATCTTTTATTATTGTCGATCGATTTCTTTTTTCTACTTCACAAAAGACAGGGGGGGGGGGTAAGAAAGAGAAGGCGGGGGTAGGGGGTTCACCGCCCTAGAAGAAAAAAATAAACACGTTGAGCCTAACTCCTAATCTGGCCGAATATATTGGCGCAGTCAGCCGAAATGCGCAGCACAATAGTCGGGGGGGAAAGGGGTGAAAGGGTGGGTTAAAAACAAGGGGCAAGCAGTGGGGCGTTTCCACTCCCCCCTCTCCACCCTGAGAAAGGACACGTGACGTCTATAAGCTCGACACACCCTCTTCACAACTCCACCCAAACCACGCAACACCCCCTTCTTCCACTATATGTATACACGCTTGCAGTAAGTACGGCATGGGCTACAAAAAATAAGCTGTAAACACACACAGGGTTGATTTTATTAAGTGACTTCCATAAATTCGCCTCCTTCCAAGCAATTCCTTCCGGCAATCTTCTTAAATTAACAGGAAAATGAAAGCCAACCTTGGCGATCCTCCTTGATATGAAAATGTAAATAGATCATGGGGAAAATGGAATCGACGATTAGTCTTGATTTATAATAATTGCTCATACAGGTCTGGG
>JAQGBY010000353.1:0-48107 GCA_034698785.1 Mycogona germanica | reverse complement strand
AAGTGGCGGTTTTTTACCCTCGCCATTTTCATTTTTTTCCCCCTATCAAGTGGCGCTGAAGCCACCGGATGCGGCCCGCTGACCGGGGCGACGTCCGCATTTGCATATTTTACGAACATAAGAAAGCAAACGCGCGGTCAGGTATATATACCTTCAGCGCCTCTCCCCTCTCTCATCAACTCTTTTTAACCACCTGCCTTATCTCTCTCAACTAGTTGTTAACCCCGCCGAACTCTCTTAAGATCTAACCAGATAGGGTTCTAATTTTTGTAAATTGAATGTAGTAACCAGAAGACGGTATTTTTTAAAGAATTTTTTTTTAAAGACTTCAACCCTTTTCAGATGACGCAGGAACATAATAGTTTCGCAAAGTGACAAGTTTAAAAATAAAACACTAAAATGAAATTTAATGGAGAATGGTCTCTTTCGCGTTACGTTGTGACAGTTTATCTTTTTTTCCCGTATAGAATTTTGTTTTGTTCCATTTTGTGTGGCGTGACGCGCGAATCAAATGCGACAACAAATAGGCGGTGAACAATACCAAGGCTAATTGTCTTTCCTCCTCCGTTGCATTGAGCGCACACCTCTGAGGCCCCGACATTGATTTCTGTTTGCCCCTGTCTCTGTTGATGGCCTTGTGACGTTTCTCTGGCCACGATCCATCCACTTCCTGTACGAGAACTCTTGTTGCGCATTAACGCTGTAATACGTGGCGGCGGTTCATTGCAGTAACAAAGTTTAGTAGAGTAGCTAATGGTTTTTTTATATTCTCAGTCAGGTCATCTATTTCGTCGAGTCTGATCGCGGTAAACGTTTTTGCAATAGTTTTCTGTCATAGATGGTTGTAGTTGCGATCGTTTCAGGGAATAGGGTTAGTGAGGTGCTGTTTTTTGCGAACTCTGGTACGTGATTGGGCTTCCCAATTAAATCGTGACGTAATTCTCTTAACTGAAACTGTTGTTTTTCTTTCCAAAAGTTGACTACACCCTGGTATCCGTAAAGCGACGAGTCGGCCTACGCGCTAAAATATTTTAGCAGGTGCCAAAAAAGAGATCGCAGCGCCAACCATTTTCTTAAAACCTAGAAAGAAAAGCACTCGCAATTTCTATATGAAATGGGGAAAAATTACAAAATACAATACCTAATTTTATAATTATTTCGAATTTCTTAAATTTTGGGCGATTAGAAATGCAGCTTACTTGTCTGTACCAATTTTAATGACTTTATTTGTAACAATAACAATATTTGTAATTGTTTTTGGCCATTGGTTGTAGCGAGACTAGTATACTTACTTCACACCACTCTTAATTGATTCTTGGGTTTTTTTTTCTGGCAACAAGTGGGTTTGCATTGCCTGGATGGACGAAACATGTGCGTGTGCTACTATTCAATTAATGGTTAACGTTTTTGTGGGTGTTTACAAGGCATTATAAACTGAATTTTTGAGCAAAGGTAGATTTAATATGTTAATTTGTTATCTAGTTCTATTGTGATAGGAAGCCAGCTGTTTGTCGGTGGGTCTGCGAAAATCTACGGCAGCTCTAAACGAGAATCCGTGTCTTGGCATTCACACGCACAAAAAAAACCGAATTTGAAAGCTGTTGTAGCCGAAGCGATAAGTGCGTATATGATATTTTTCAGAATCTTTTTTTTTGTGAGTCATCCTAAATGGGACACCACGTTTTTGATTGTGCTGCGGGTGGGGGGGGGACTTTATATGCCAAACCACCCAACCCTAATCGGGCGCAAAATAGAACAAATTACTCTTCTAATGTAACCTGTCATATTTAGCGGTGGGGGAGATTGAAGATTTGAACATGTAGACCACCTTCCCGTAAAGTTGAAGTTCTTAAAACTTTTCTAGCGATCTTGAAGGCCAAGAATAAGTACTTGTCCTCCATTGTCAGTGACGAGCTTCAACGTTAACGAATAGGAAGGACTCCTCCTGCATGCCAGACCTTCAACCCTCCCCTATCTACTATTTTCGTCCTTGTGGAATTATATTTGGAATTATATGTCGTTATTTGCACCCTCGGTCCGTGGGGTGGAAAAACGGTTTTTTCCCCCTCGCCTTTTTGTTGAATCCTTATTCAACAGAAAGTGGGTCCGTTTTTTCTCTTCATTTTTTTATGCGCTGGCGTAGTTTGAGGGTCGCCATTCTCACAAACCTGTTGCTTCGTCCCACTCTCTCCACAAAAATCCACCCCAGTTTTTTTTGTCCCTCTTTTTTCTTTTCTCTTTCGCGTTATAGGTATATAGGTATGCGCTGTATCCCCCCTCCCCTCCCCCGTGTGCTAGATTTTTTTTTCCTATCACCTTTCCTCCCATCGCCTTCGCTCGGTTCTTTCGATGCCTACCTCCCTCCCTCCCCCCTCCCTTCGCTTTCTCTTTCGGCGAACTCTCTGCTGCGAGATTTTCACTGTCACGTACTTGGCGAGTTGTTGCTGTTTTCTGATGCTACTACCTATACCTACCTACCTAGTACACCAGCCTGTACGTCTATCGTCTATCGAGAACGCATTCGAGCTTTTGCGGCCACTGAGGGGGGTCGGTCGGTCGGTCGAACGATCGATCTAAATCGATTGATTGATTCACGATTCAGGCAGTCTTGTTCTCGTTTAGAACAGTTCCACAAAAAAAACCATGTTTTCTGTTTTATACGGAAATTATTGGCACTTTTCAATCGCACTGCGTGCCTCAAATTGTTCGTGAAGCAATACATATATTATTGAAAGCTTAAGAAATTTAAAATAAATTATAAAGTCAATAGCAGTCCACTGTCGAGCCAAAACTGATACTCCTCCTCGTTGCAGTCGACTACTTTCCTGTCCAGTTTTAACACAACGGTTTCGTTGCTTGAGGATGAGGAGGGGGAGGGGAATAGTTTTGAGTTTCTCACATCGCCAACTCCAACTGTTGTTAAAAAGAAAGTGGCGCGGTGTGTGTGTGGGGGCCGGCGAATGTTTTTCTGCCGCCACCAGTGGTCCCACCACCACCACCACATCCATCCATCCGAATGGGGTCAACATTGATATAGCGAAACAACTTTCTAATCACTTGTATACATGCGTACGCGTGGACTAGAACTTGAAAGTGGAATGAAGGCTTTTTTTTTTTGCGCGGTATACTTTTTTTTGTGTCTGTTGTTACTGCATCTTGAAGCATTCACGTTATTTGGCCTGAGTGTGATGTGAGGTTGGAGCGAGCATAAGATTCTCTTGGTCTGTGCGTGAGCGCAGAAATCTCGCCGTTATTACCGATATAGCGTAACTGGGGTTGGGGGTGATGGTGGTGGGTGGCTGATTTCTCGGATGATGGTGGGTGGGGGGGATGAAAGCGAAAGTTGGGGGAGAGGGGGCTGCGAAAAGGCGGCCAGTAGGCGGTCACACTTGTAACAGAAGCAACAAAAAAATGAGATACTCGCAGTTGTAATCGCTGTCAAACGAGATTTTGGAATGCGAGTTTTCTCTCCCTCTGCGGCCATTGTCCATTTCTCAATCGAAGTACTTCAATTGTAATCTTTAGTCGCCTTCTTATGCTGGTCTATTAACCATTTAGCCCATTCGATCCTGTGATACAGAGACGACAGTGTCCTGGTTCCCCTTAATAAACGCGACTTCAGACTTTGTTTTTGGTTGCTTAAAAATGTTTTTTGACAATATTTCTAATCGATCAATCAATATGCACACGTATTTCGGTTCTTAAGAGATTGCCGACATTGAGAGAAGAATTTTAGTGTTAACCTATTACACCTTCAAGCGCCTGAAGCCGTTCGCTTAAATGAGCGATTATTTTCGAAAAATCCATTCAGACATGCAAATGAAGCGAGCATTCTGACCCGATATACATTATGGGGCCATTTTCCGGTATGTGTTTGCGAAAATAGCCGACAAAAAACTGACCTAGTTCGTGGCTCTACATCTCATTTTGAGGTCAGCTGATCGGTCGACGCAAGCGCCACCTAAGCTATTCCAAGTTATCCGTTCTCAAAACATACTCGTTTAAGAGTATATTATGTTACACCAAACATATTTTGGAATTACTATTGTTGAATTCCTGTTGCATTTTTTAAAAGGTAATTTCAAATTTGTACACAATTGTATATTCTTACTTCATTTTAAAATTAAATTAATAAAAAAATTATCTCGACTTGCTTCTTTTCTTCAGTGGAAACTTAGCATTAACCTCGCCATAGTGCCTAAGCACCATGATGAGTGCAGAAAATCCTGTAGTGCAGTGACTACAGTGAAGGGGGGGGGGGATTAATTCAATTGTTTTTAAAGTTGGACAAGAATAAAGAGGAGATCGATGACCAACGATGAGACCACTATTTAGGGAATTATCACGTACGATTACCACGTTGCACGTATAAATCGCGAGCGTAGGCGTTCAGAGGAACAGGTGTAGATCTGGGCAGGGAAGAAAGGCGGGGGAAGAGGCGACAGGATTAATAAAATCGCTGGCAACTGAAGCTATAAACACCACTTGTATCAATAGATGTCGGCCATCTGCTTGTGCCGAGACTTCGCCACTCCCGAGTAACAAGCGGGAGGCGCGCGCGAACCATAGCACCCACCCACACATTCTCCCGTTTATTTTTCCCGTTGCGTGCGGACCAATAACAGCGTGGTTTCTCCTCGCCATAATAAAGGCACCGTCCTCCTCCTACCCCCCTTCCCCTCTACACCCACCAACAAGCGCAAATAAACAATTTGGCCAAGTGAAATATTGTTATTGGGTTTTTGGCTGCTGCGTTGCCGCGGCGCATTCCTGCGTCCTGTCAATTGGTTGTTCCGGGTCCGAGAGAGCGGCTAATCCAGACGTGCCAGCGATTAGCAGCGTCATAGACTCGAGCACACAAACACACACTCGCCATGCGTCAGAGCCAACTTATTCCAGATAAGTTAACTTGTCCCGCCATCACCACTTACTGGACTAGCATTCCTTGCCACATTTTGCGCTCATTAACACCAATTACTTAAGTTTTTCGTTTCAATTAACAGAACATTTTTCATTGCTTGGTACTGATTAGTTATCCTTGAAACTGAGTTTTCGGTGGGATGGAAATTAAAAACGACAAAGGAAAAAAGCATATACACCCCCCCAAAAAGTATTATTTGTTGTTGAGGTGAAGAAACTGTCAAAAGTGTGTTGTTGACTTGTTAGTTTGAATTTCTATAAATTATGATTCATGCGTATTTTATTTTTTCGCGAATAGAATAATAAGACCTTTTGTTATGGTTGGTGGGAGCAACTGGGCCGACCACTTCCAACCAAGTTCCCTGAAAATATTTCTAAACTCCGACGCACAACGAAAGAAAACAATCTTTGGCACGGGTTAGCGTTTTGATGCTTGCGGTGTGTGTGGCAATTAATAGCAATATATTCTGCGAAAAATCTCTTGGCGTTGAGCTCACACCAAAGCTGGGGTCTGACATTTGTGGGATGAACGCAATAATTGAGGGCGAGGGCAACTCAACTGGAGCCGACGCCAACTCTATACTTCCGCCATCGATTATCAGTGCGCCTGCGTCGTTTTCAAGTTGTTTCGTCAAGGCTTGCCATGCACACACTGTCAATGCCAGGGACGCACTGGTTGGCGAGCGATTTTTCGAACGTCAAATTTTGTCTAGGCAACTTGCTTGTTGCGCTATTGGTGCTGGTAAATTTAGCTTCTCTCAAATTGCTATTCTTTAAAGATATTTTTTTATTCAAAAATTATTTCACACATACCATAAATCACTAAAAAAAATTGAAGTTTGACCAAATTCGTGAAATAATTTGGCTGTTTGCAAGGCCTTCCTCTCGAAATGCTCACTTATTCTTACTACATCATGGTATTTTTTTCTATTTATTGCAACTTCATTTGGCGAGTCCGCATGCTGGATTGTACTTTCCCCCCAAAGCATTCATGAGAGAATTCCCTGCATCAACATTGGAAGCTCTAATAAGGCAGACTTGGATGTATAGAGCTTCCCCCCAATTGGGTTTCTGAATCTAGCTGATCGTGTCACGCTCGGCGTTGTCTGACCCAATTTCGGAGCGCAGCCAAAGGGAGGGAGTATTGGGTGGGAGGAGGAGGAGGTGTTGCCTGGTGGAAACCAACAACGTCGGTTCGAAAATGAAATTCGGCTTTGAGCAGCCGTGGAAAAAGGAGGTCGCATTCGCACTAGGGGGTGGGGGTGTTCCACCTCCTCCCCCTCGGATAATGATTTAGGTCCGTATTTAGAACACAGCAGCTGCTAACAGTCGCCACAAGGGCTACTCCAATGGGCTGGCCCCTTTTTAATGGTAGCTCTCTTTATTGGTGCGCGATTTCACGGTCGGACACCGCTCCATTGAAAGATAAAAGATCGTCAGGACTTCCTGACCACCACCAGTATGGGACACGTTTAACCAAATTGACGTCTTATTGTTTGCTACCCTAAAGTATTGCGTACTTGAATTGGAAATCAAATCAAACATCACCATCAAAAACAAAAGAAACAGTGACGAAAAAACGTGTTTTTTTTTTACAATTACAATATGTACCCACAAGCAGACCCGGATGGGGTCAGTTGTCTCTTGAGAGATATTAGTTAAGGAGGTCCAGAACTAGAACTTTTCTTTTAATTTCAGAAAACGTATGTTTTATGCTGCTATGAGGAAATTAGTTTTGTTGCAGCCAAATTCTATTTAGTGGTTTATAAGCATTGATCGAACCCAAATTCTGTCTTCACCATGTGTAGGTACCCTCCCACTTCACCGGTCCTACGGAGGTCCTCCCTCCACTCTTCCAACGTTGACCCTCGTCCCACTGACACCGTTCACGGCCTCCTTTGCCCTCACCACCGACCCCCTTCCTCCGCGAAACAAAAGCGAATCATGCCATACGGTGCGAACAAGATTAGCCACTCGCTGTTCGGCCCTGGGGCAGAGAGCTACGGTATCCGGAGGTAGATTGCAGGTACAGCCTTTGCTACCCCTGCATGCCCTTGTCTGCTGACCCACATACTTTGTTTCTCCCCTCATTTTGTGTGCGAGTTCCCCTCCACTATGTCCCCAATACACAGGAAGGTATATGGTTAGTAAGGGCGAGGGGATGAAGAGGTGATGAAACGAAGGGCACTCGGTTAAGAGAAAGGGAGTCCCTGTGTTGTTGGAGGGTAGGATATTCAAAAGCTGGGGTAGTGGAGTACGAGGATTCCTGTTGGACGCGCGGCAATAGGTCACCTGTGCTAAGGGGGGGATATTCGAGGGATGAAGGAGGTCGCAGAGTCGAATTTAACTTTCCCCTTCGCTGGACTATGGTTGGGCGAGGTGTGGTGGAGGGAAGGTTGAAGGGCAGAGGGGATTTTTCAATTAGGCAAAGGCTGGTTTTGTCACGTGACTGGGGCTTCTTGTTCTTCCTCGTTCCTCATTCGGACTGGCGGAATTTGGTGTTTGTTGATAGCTGGATGAAGGGTGGGGGGTTATTGCGGAAAGTGGGGTTAAACGACGGGGCGACTACTAGGGGTTGTTTTAATTTGCTCGGTGGGTCGCGGAAATCCCGTGGGGATATTGTATAGCTCTGCGCCCCATCATCGTCATTTGGGGGTTTCGATTGAAGGGGGGGGGTACCTAAACTTAAAATAAACGGGAAGAGAAGAGGAGATTGGGGTGTGATTCTATTTCCAGGCTCATCTCTCCTCCCTCTGTTGGACACCCGATTAGCGGCACAGTGCCCCCGTCCAAAACCTCTTCATCCACCAAATCCAGCTGCCCCCAAAAATAAAGCAATAAACGAGTCATGTGCGGCACGCTGAACCTGTAAACAAATCGTCCACTTTCTATTTTCGGACGACTTTTTCTTTATTTTTGCGTCAGTCGTTCTTCTTGGTGATATCAGTGCGCAGGAAATTGGCATCTGTTCAGGGTTGCTCATTTGGGAGGGAATGTCATGCCCGAGTTGGTCGGAAGGGCTTCTTTGTGAACGATTCTCGTCTGATTGTGGATTGATTGGATGGTGGGAAGGAGTGGGATGGGTCGATCGATTGCGAACTGTTGCGTGCAATTTGGCAAGTCTTAGTCATCGTCATTCTATGTCTGACCACGCTCCGGTTTTGTTTGCTCGGTGTTTTTTTTATGTTTCTATTTTGTAACAATCGTTTTGGGCGCCAAGAAACACGTCTTGCGCCATATAGTTAGTGTTTTGACACTTCGACATCAGCGGTTGGGCGCGCGCACATTGCGACCTAACAAAAACGACAAACTGTTGTTTTCTTAAATCTGTAAACGTCGGTACTCTGACGCATTCGAAGGAAAAATTGAAATTTAATTTATTTTAGGACATTTTTTTAAAAATTAATTTCCGAAAATGTGCTATTATAAATGTTTGACTTTCAATTATGATGAAAATGCCACTGATGTTGATGTGCGCCTCCCACCCCCACTACCAATAACCATTATGTATATGTACATATATACATTGTCATCAGAACGGTATGCTTCCCATACGGTATGAAATCCCAGCACCGGGAAGCGAACCCCCGGGACCGTCGCACACAATAAGCTTGTCGTGTGAAACCAAAAGAACAACCGCTTCGAGACCCAAAAATGAATACAAAATCGCTGGACGAAAAGTGAAGGCAAAAAATTGCCTGTATCAAGTGTTCTTTTTTTTAATGAAAGAAAAAATCGTGCAGATGGTGAAATGGCCGAGTTTGAAGAAAAAAAGCTATTAATATACAGTAAATGTAGTTGCATGCCATCGCTGCTTGTTGCAAAATGTGTTTCGGCCGCTCCGTGCACCGTATGCTCTTTTTTTTTGTCACCCACTTTCTTTGTTCGTTCTTTTGCGCTCGAGAAAGTGACGTCTCTCGGGTTTCATTCCCCACCACCCCCAGTTGAATCGGTGGTTGGTGATTAGGGGTAGCAAGGCCCAAGTAGGAGGAGGAGGAGGAGGAGGTGGAGCGCCAGTTGACCGGCGACTTCCTTTGTGTGTTATGTGAACAGAGTAGATCCACCGGAGACCCCCAGTGTACACACTTGGTGCACACTTCAGCGAGACATGCACTTACCTTTGGAAGGAAACAAAACATGAACTTTGCAGCGCTCGAGTGCGTTTATGCGGCTTGTTCGTTCGAATCCCTGTTTTAGTTTATTAAATATTTTTAAAAAGTCATTATCATTAACCCAGATGTTCATATCACTCGGGGCGGTCGATTGCTGGTGTGGCGACTGCTGGGTCAGAATTCGAGGAAGAAAATATTCATTAATTCGTTCTTATTTGGAGCGGGGGCAGGGAGGTGGGGGTCTCATGGCGAAATAAGTGTTTTTGCGTTTGTGCCCCTCGAATAGCGCCCCACCGAAATAGCACACAGCAACGTGTATCTCTCGTTCGTTCTGAAGCGGCAGAGCAGCTTCCCCCCCAATGCCCACCAATGGCCCCCAAGAGTGTCGGTTGTCCCTCCGGAGCCGGTGGTGGTTGGTTGGGGTTGTGGCGCTCGTTCAGCGCTGGTGCTCAAAAAGAACACGTCGAGCGCTCAGTTCCGCGCATGCCTCGACCGGCCAAGGTGACCTACATCGCGGGGTAGTCGACCCAACGGCCTTGGTTCGGTTCTCGTACGCCAGCCCGCCCGCCCGCCCGTCCACATGAGCTGCGCCCGACTCGACATGCAGTCAGTCAGTCAGCGCGACTGCAATAATATTATATCCTCTCCTCAAACTGCTGTTGCCGCGGTGATCAGGGTGGCATCCGATCTTTGGGACGCGTGATATTTTTTGATAAAATTTAGTCCAGCGTTCTATTAGATCAAATGGGCAAGAAAATAATTTCTGCAGTGCAGATTTCCCGTCGCTTCCCGTGTTGCCTCAAAAGAATTAACAATTAGTCAAACTGGTTTGACGTTTCAAGAACAAAGACAGTAGAGGTGCTCAATGAACTTGTATCAAAAAATAAAATGCAATGCTTATAATTTCTCGCCTGTCTCATTTTATCGTTCAAGCTTTGTTTGTCTATTCTGAATCTCGCTCTCCCGACCATCGTAATTATTCTCATTAAAATTAGTCTGCTGCGCACGGCGAAGGCGCGTCATGAAATAGAAATTTAGTCGAACGCAAAAAAAAAATGGTGGCCACGTTTATTAATCATCGTCGGTCGAACGTGTGCTTGCTTATACGGTTACTCTCTCTTGATCGCCTCTTTGTTTACGTGATGCAATACTTCATTTTTTTTTATCCAAACGGAATTGTACCAGACAGTTACTTATCTCAAACCAAGAACGTTGTAGTTGAAATAGAACGTCATTTTGTTTTTTTGCATTAAGATAAGATATTCAGTGCTCCTAATTAAAATTCCCTTTTCGTTCCAGCAAATAGGCTCCTTTTTAATTCAAACGAAAGGTAGCAATTTGAGTTAACTATTTGAATATGCGCGCATGTCTGCCGACCTGACACAAAAACTGACAATTAACTTTTTAACCAAAAGAAATTGTCTACAATTAGGATCATGACTGAAATACACACCAGCGTTTCAAGCGGCGAAGATAATTATAATAAATAACTGCTTATGCACATCTGTAATTATACTTTGATGACTGCGAAGTAATATTTGGGATTAAATGCGTGACGCCGAAGAAACCTATCTTTTTTCTCACAGTTTGGTGGAGGTTCCCAATTGGGCACGCAACATTCCTTGTTTTTATGCGCGGCCATCGTTTCCTGAGGCACACAAATTGATTTTTATTCTCAATTTTCTATCTTTTTCAATTGACACACGCGCGTTTTCAATTTCTAAACGCGACTTCTCACTTGCATACAATGTGGCATGATCGCCTGTTTGGTCGAAAAAGAAACGAACACCAAATATATATCAATTTGCATGAACACATGCCAGCAGAGAGGAGGAGGAATGAGCATTTTTCCCAAACTAGTCGTGTTTCAAATGAGGTCAGACCGAACGATAGGTTTCGCCACACTCGTCACTGCATACTAATCGTGTTCGGCGTCGGGCGTCGGAAGATGCACTTCTTAGAAAGGAGGGGTGGGGTGGAATTCGCGTCACATGCCTCCACCCACCGAGGCCAACAACGGATTGATGGGTTCGCTTCTGTCTCGCTCTCCCGTAACCTCATGAGATCATCCTTTATGGAATCGTTATTTTTAAGGATATGGAATATTTTTTTCACAAATCAAACTCATGTCGCCTGAAAAACAACGCGGTTGCCGCATTCTTGCACGTACGTCCATGACAAAAGTGACTGAGCGACTAATATGGTGTAAATCGGGACAGCACCGAATGAAGAGACGAACACGAGTGGCGAACTCGTCTTTTTATAATATTTTAATATTATTTTTAATTTGAAATGGCAATTGTTCGTCTCTTTCATTCGGGGCTGTCCCGATTTCACCCTTTCTCAGTTAAATTCATCCAGACGTTCTGACAAATCTTTCTCATTAATATGGTGTTTTTCATAACGACTGGGTTGCGAAGTAGTCGCTCAACTTGGAATCAGGAACAAATCCACCACCACCACATCGTTTAACTCGGCATTTATCTGTTCCTGCTCCCAAGTAGTGCGATTCCCTCGCACTCACCAAACCTATCTGAAAACACCTAATACGTGATCGTTTCCATACGGAGAGAGCTCGCTTTCCAAGGAAACGGTGGGGTTCTCAGGCGGATGTATTATAGCTCGGTGTCAGTTTTGTAGCCCTTATAGTCGGCACACCCCTCCTCCTAATTCTAGCCACCCAGTCACCCACTGACAGAGCCGCGTGGGGTTCCGTTTAGGGTCTCTTGTGTGTGTACATGTACATGTGCAACAACGCTGACAGTTGGTGGGCTTGGGTGTGGGATGTTGGTGCTGCTGGTGGCGGTGGCGGTGGCTGAGAGTGTTTCTACCGAATTGAGCGTGCGTCTGTATGTATGTATGTATGTGTGTGTGTGTTTGTGCGCTGTCCTTGAGCGGTGCGCGCGGCAAGGGGCGGAGGTTCACAAAGTTGAACAGCCTGCATGTGGGCCAAGCTCCTCGGCCAAGGACAACCGGGGCTCGCTGCGGGTTCGGATTCGCCCCAACCGACAACCGACTTCTCGCTGACGTGTGTAGATACCGAGAAACGGTGTTGGGTGGATGGGGAGACAGGGGGGGAGATGCATCCTCACGAGACCTCCACTTCGTGCCTTTCTACGAAAGTTCCCGGATCAAAATGTACCCTTATACAGAATAATTAGAAATTGAACAGTTTTAGATGGCTAAAGTGGCAGGGGCGTCTTATATTTCATGTTGGGGTGGATATTTAAACTTGTCGATACGCGTCCTTTTGTGTTGCAGCTCGGTAAGGCGAATCACCGGGGCTCTCAGGCGGATAATTTATGCCCATTTTTGGCTACTGGTGGGGGGCTCGTTCTACTTATGAATCTTTCCTTCTCTGTTTTTCTAGAGCGTGCTGAGTGTTTGACCATCGCCCCCTCCACTCCTCTCATTATCGTTCCCCTCGGGGCTCTGGTGTCCAGTCGGAGCTAGTTTCTCCCCACCGCGATATAAACACAATCGGGCGGGCATGGCTGGCTGGGCGCGTATTTTATAATTACAATATAATAGGTGCCGCGTCTATGTAGGTGTTGGTTTTCCTGGAAACGGAGGGGTGAATTTTGGCATGGGTCTTATTTTTTTTGCTTTTTTTATTGTACTGCCGCGTGGCTCTGAGCCAACCTGAAATCCCAACGCGCGCGCACACGCTATATCCTTCCGCTTTGCATTCCAATTCGAAAGCCTGTATGTAGTGTGTGTGTGCGGTTCACTTTTTATAGACAACAAGGAAGACGAGGAGAGAAAAATCGAGCACTGTTGCCGCATTTTCTGGAAATGGGGCGAATGTAGACTCGCCAAAATCATCGGGTATTTTATGGGGTGGAAAAATTGGAGATTCAGTTTTAATCCGAGTGAGGGAACTGACTCATGGCGAATCAAATGTCTCCAACTACTGATAAACTTTTTCAAAATGTTTACGCCAGATGGCTTCCAAGTTCAAAAATCTGACAAGGAACACTGGGAATCGACAAATTTGGCATCAGTATCTCAGAAGTGGTCATAATCGTGAGAGTGTGAATTAAGAAGTTTGAACGTTAAGAACGTGACAAGCACACTTGAGAAAGATACAATGTGACAGTAAAGTAATTACAAATGAGTGCATATATTGCAGTTGCAAAAATACTTAAAATTATTTTCCTCGTGAGTGCACTCTCCCTCTAAGTTAAATTAATTTGGCCGTTGTGAAAATACAAGGGGGGAGTTGTTCGATAAGAGGCGTCGTCGTGAACGTGCGATTAGGTCGCATTCAGGAAGAGGTTGGATTATTATTTGAGACTGGTTTTACGGCATCGATACTCGCCACGACTTGCGTTCCGGCCTGGTTTCCGGTTCACCTAGACGTCGTACATGCAATTTACACATTGCCGTTGCCAAGCAAAATTGTAATTCCAGTTGCATGCTATTATCGCTGCGTTGTCGTGTGAGAGAACAAAAGAAGGTGACGACCATTTTTCGCGGTCGAGCCAGTCAGTTTTTTATGTGCATGATATATACATGTATATTTCTGGTTGTGTGTGATCGAGGAAATAAATAAATAAATCTCTCTGGATGTGGCGCTGGAAGCAGGAAATTCATTACCGAGATGGCTGTCGTTGCCGGGTTTGTAGAACAACAGTTCCCGGCCTTCGCAGAAAATAAAACATTGGAGGCAGATTAAAGAAAAAACAAAAGCAGCTATAACCCCCTAGGTTATGATATTTTTGCGCGTCATTTGATATTTTATTTTGCGATCTAAGAGAAAAATAGTGTTTCCATTATTTCGATGTACGAGATAACGAATTTGCGAGAGCGCGCGTTTGTGTGTGTGCCTGCATTTGGGGGTTGATTTATTCTGGAATTTCCCCACGACCTTGCAAAAACAGTGGCTGCTGCCAACGGCATCAGCAGCATCATCGCGTTTCATTTTTTGTATTTCTTTTGTTGGTCGCTGGGCCGAGTGGTGCTTGGCCCACACATGTACATCAAAAACAGAAATATTTATCCTTCCTTCCTTCCTTCTGGGAACGAAGCCGGAAGTTGGGATTTGTGGCTCGTTTCTAATCGTTCCCCTCGACCTATACCACCCTTGGACACCTCCCGATTCCCCCATCCCCCCCTCTTATCCTAAATCGTATAGACGACCATTTACGGGTGGGTGCTTTGTGAGGGATGTCTTTTGTGTTGTGTATCAACATGGTGTTGCTGACCTAGTTTGATGCGTGTGCGTGGCTAATAAGGATATTTTACAAAGGTCGAAGGGTGGTATAGAGAGGGAAGTCTGGAGGCGATTTTCACTATTTCGGGATAATGGGCAAAAACAGAAGAAAACTTTCCTTTATTATCCCGACACACAATTCGCTTTTATTTTTTCTCGACTCTGAGCAATTAAACCAGTTTAAGCGGTCTGACGATGTTGAATCAATGAGACATTCAAATGCGTGTGCGTGCAGTTAGTACAGTTTTGCGAAACCAATTTTAAGAATAATGGAGATATGCAACTTCCTTTTTCAAATCCAAAATATTTCCTCAGCAACAATGGAATCTTTTATTCGTTCATGCAAACAAAAAAATCGTTTGAATCTATTCCACTAAAATGTGTGCTCCTCTTCTGCGACTGGTTTGAATTTTTTAAAGCAACTTTTCAACGTTACGAATGAAGTTTGAAGCACACTATTTGTTGCGGACCCTCAGTAAACAACATTTTCTTCAGGCATTTCGAGTGTGATGTTGATAATGTTCGTTCGGTTTGGCAAAGTATAATGGAGGATGATCTGACAAAACACAATAATTGCAAAAGCGCTTTTTTTTCTTCAAAACTCGATATTTAATAATTTTAAATATATATATATATTCCTTGTCGTGAAGACGTTTTGTAAAGAACGCAACACGTAGCACACTTTCATTGTTGCTGGAATGACGCAGGACGAATGCCGGGCCATGTACATGACCGTGAAACAGCAAACACATCACACGCTCTCACTCAAGTATAGCTGGTGAGACTTGTGTAACTATAGATAGGTTTTCCGCTATATCGATCCGCCCTGTTTCCAGGAAGTACTCTGGTGACCGAATTCACGAATACGTCGCGTCGCTCCGCGACTTTTAACTATGCCTTGAGCAGCAGCAGCAGCTTACTTGCTCGAACTGCTGCTCTTTTCACTCATTTCGACAGGTTAGCCCCCTTTCTCCGTGCACGGTTTAATTTCCATAATAATTGGGGTGGTTTTGGTGGTAGGGGGTCACTAATTTTGTTTTTGCGATTGCGAATGACCTATTTACTATTTAGCCTACTTAATATGCGTAGAGAAAACGAGGTTGCTTACTTTTAGCTAGCTTATCGTGTGCACTCGAGATATGCCGAAAGATTCTTCTGACCTAAGCGTGTGCCCAACCAAATATTGGTTTAGTCTGGTCTATAGTCTACGACTAAATCAGATAGAGCGCGCGTGTCTTGTGCGTAGTAATGATTTCAAGCACTTAAAAATGTTCGTCCATTGGAAATATACCGTACCCGGATGAATGTGGCTTGAAAAATATTTAGCTGAAAAAAGTAATATTCAAGTAAAAAATCGTTTCTCAAATCCCTCATGGTCCAGGTTTTTGAACCTGGGGTTTCGTGCCTCGTTGACTCGAACTACCATGTAGTACATTCTGAACTTCCCGCTCTGGTGTTTAACTGGTGATGTCACCCTGTTCATACAATTAGACATTAAAAGATACGAAAACTAGACATTAAATCAAACGTGTGTGTTCCTAATTTTTGGTGTTGATATTCCCTTACGTGTCCAAAAATGACAGAGTTGTGATATTCTGATCCGCCATGCAACCGTCGTTTAATTTGCATGTGCGTTCGTGGGCGGGTGAATACCTTGTAGCGTCTTTAATTAATTCGCGGGTGCCAATTTGTGTTATCGACATTATGATGTGTCGTGCGACTAATTTGCTCATAACAATACTCTTTTTCTCCTTGTAGTGGACACATGTACGAGCAAGCCGCGTGGCGAGCGCCGATGCGCCGATGTCGAGTCTGGGCGATGCATCAGTGGGTCCAAGACGCTGCTGCAGGGAATCCTCAGCCAGCATGGACCGCTGTCGCTCAACTGTCCGGCACCTTACACCTCAAATTCCAGCTCCACGGGTACGTATACTCGTAAACGTATGAAAGCGATACCTTTCTATTATGGGAGACGCTGATGAAAACAATTAACTATTTCTGATAATGATTGCTTACATTTTTTTAACACAATTATTTCTTTCTAAAAACATATTTTCACAAATTTTATGAATAAATATGTTGAGCTATCCCTTCAACGTATTTATTGATATCATATGGCGCTTCGATTTCCAATTTAATATTAGTTGACCAGCTTCATGAAGTCTAATGACGCCGAATGGTTATATGCGTTTTAAATTGACCTGCATTATGTCTCCAACCAACCCACCACCTGCGCAAATGTCAGAAGTCGGGTAGAGAAGTCTGTTGCTCGCCCTTTTAGAACAAAATGTAGGTCAGTTGCGTACACGGGAATCGGCGCAGTCGATCGATTAATCGTTCTCTTTCCCCCCGACCAGTTAAAGTGGAAATGCCATCATCCTACCTGTTGTCTGTGGTTTTAGTCGGGATTGAGTTTCAAATCTTTATTTTTGTTTTTCTTTTTCCCCCCCGCGACCTTTAGGCCTTTGTCTGGTGTTCAAGGGATCGCTGCCGCCCAGTCCTGCCGACAGTGGTGTGTCCGACGTGGACAGCAGTAGTGGACACATGAGCAACGATGACTCAAAGTCGCGACTTCAGCCCACACCAGGTACGTACATGAACACCTGTGATTTCAAGTCTTCCGTCTGCTGAACACACAGTTTATTCTACACGTTCGAACGTCTTTATAATTTGTAATGTCTTTATAATTGGTAATAATGTAATATTATTTTTGTTGAATTTTGAGTCTTCAAACGTCTGGCCTCTATCACATAAAAATAATAAAATTATTTGTGTTTATAGCAACGATAGCAAAGAAAAAAAGTCGTAACCGCTCTCGAATGTTTGTTTTATCCAGTGCCCCCTTCCCGGACGCCAGAGAGCCCCGGTCCCGTTCACAGCCTGAGCCCGAAGGGCGGCGCCCATATGTCTTCCTTCCTGCCGCCCTACTACCAGCTCCCCCTACCGGCGCACACGCAACCAGCCTACCCCGGACGGCAATCCTGTGAGTACACATATCCATTGAATTTTAAAACTCCCGATGTCATATTGATACTCATTGAACAAATTGTCCCTCAAAATCAGGATTATGCGAGTGTTCGAAGGCGCGATAGATTGGTTTCGTGGGTCGCAGGAAGATATATTTGTCGAGAGTCGCTGCGCTGGGCGGATTATTGCCACTTCCTCTCTTTGTTGTCGTCGTGACGTCACTGACGTGTCGATCCATACGCGCGCAACGGGGGCGGGAGGGAAGGAGAGGAGGAAAAAGAACTTCGACGGTGGCGACGTCGTTGTCGGCGGCCGCGAAATGAGGTCAAGAGTGAAGAGAGAATTTTTGGGTTGCGTCAACTGACGTGGCACCGCGGGCCGCGCGCTCTGACGAAGGGGAAAGTGGGACGCGCGCACAAAAAAACTAAATTACGTGACGCCGGCAGATTTTCTGCACGAATATGTCAAGCAACTATCTTGTTTTCATTTAAATTTATAGATATATTAAATATAATTTATTAAAATATATAGTTATCATTCTATGAAATTCATATTTTTTATGTCGATTTGTAGGGGAATGATTTATATAAAAAATTACGAAATTTGTGGATGGGGAATAGGGGATTTCTTTTAGCAGTTATAGTTCGACCCCCGTTTTACAAAATAAGGTGGTTTTTTAACTGACGAGGTGTAACGTAACAATTGTTTTGTGGATATGACCATGACGCTTTGGACTTCTTCGACAGAAATAAATCGACTGTGTGTTAGTATGTTGATTTGTTAGTGCGTAATTCAGAGAAGAGGTATATTTCTTTCGTCACATCGTCTACACAACCCAAGAGGGGAAAAAATCCCCATCATCTATTCCCCTTGTAACCTCGTTTCCACAGTAAACCCCCCTCTCTTTTTGTATGTACGTCCTCCACTATCACCACCCCAGTCTTTTTATAACAACTGGTCTGCTAGAAACGGCGACTTTTATTCCACCAATGAAATGCAAAAACTATCCCCCTGCCACTGCAGAAATGCTTGAATGAATCGGGAGGCTGGTGTGGGAGGAAGGAATTAATTTGAGACTCGGACTCTCGTTAAAATTAAACCATATGGGCGCGTTGAAAATTCGATCCATTCGTTTGTCACAGTCTATTGTCGTTTGTCCATTTGTTTAACCCAGGTGCAAAAACATTTCTCGTCTGTACGTGGCCGACTCTGAAACAAAATGACGTTTTAATGGAGTTTAACGTGAAATGATCGATATGGTGAAAAACGCCACCGCTTTATGGAACGTGTGACGTCAACCATTTTTGTTTTTATACGTAGGGCGGGGTCGCGTTTGTTCGGTCGTGCAATTCCATTTGAAATGGGGAAAAGAGTGGCGACAAAAACAGAAGTTATTTTTCTAGCGCATTTTGGGCGTGTGTCGGTCGGTCGTATCAGCAAGGAAACTTTACCTTCTTCCTTCTCCAAGTTCCTTCTACTTTTACTTTTTCTCCGCTCTCTCGAAACTCTTAATATTCTCACGCCGCCACATCCTCCTTACTTATCCAGCACGTAGTTAGCCAACCGTATATCTGATTCAAATCTACGCGTAGTCTGCCAATCTCTCGATAGACTAACCGCTTTTTCCCCCCATCGCGGATTTATCAGACGATCGAGATTAAAAATCACACAATAATTTTTACAGATTCTAGTTATGGAAAGTTTACAACCGTCCCGTCGAGTGGTACTTTCGGGGTTGTGCGTGACTGAAAGTGTGTAATTGGGTCTCGTTATCAAAATCAAAACGTGTCACCGAGAGGCGCCAGTATTTCAGTGTCAGGTTTCACCCTCTGTTTCATCATCAAAATATGAGCAAGCGTTTAGTATTTATAGTTTTCCTGTTTCTGTATAATCAAACCCGAAACTTTCAGATCGGGCCACTAAACCGCAGTTTCATTCTGTCATATTAAGAACCTTATAAATGTCAATACAATAGGGGGTTTTCTTTTGGTTTGGGGAGGGTGTAATTACTCCCAACTGGGACCACAAAACGTTTGTATTGAAAGGGGTGATCGCACCCCCCAAATTCCAAGAACTTGGAAATTTCCAATAGGCCGAGCCACAATGATGAGCTGTAGAGATTCTTTTCGCCATTGCTCATCGGCGTGCCTCCTCCTCCTCCTCCTCGCTGGTAACGGAAACACGGGCGCCCCCCAAAAGAACCAGATAGCCGGAAACCGGGCGATTGTTCATGCAACGGCCACCCCACTCGTCCTCCCTCCCGTCTCCACCTTCTTTCGGGACTAACACCAAAAAAAAAAAATAACATTCCCCCCTACCGTCGCTGCTGTGCCGTCATTCCATTCGTGCATGCTATCATAGCGATTCGTCGCTCGGCGTTCACCAAAAACTTCCCGCAACTTGAATCCGCTCTCTCTCGCTTGTCGTTCGCATCGACGAACCGGAAATTCAAAAAAGCCTACTCCTCCCCGCCTTCGAAAAAGAGACTTGTACTCTCTCTGGTGCAAAAAAATCTATATAAAGGCAACTTTCGCTTTCAGACTGGATGCGCCTAAAAGAGGGGTGGGAGGAGATAGTACATTTTTCGATTAGTATGGATTAAGGAGGATTATTGCTCATCTCTAGTTAGTTGTTTTCGAAAAACTTATATTGTCTTTATCGGGGTGGCTCGACTATTTATAGAATTATATCGAGCACTTGAAATGGTTTCACAGACAAATTAATTCGGAGTCAGTATGAAAATGGGAAGAAATAATATCGAGTCATCCAGTAAGTACCTAGTATCTTATTTTTATTTTATTTTTTAAACCATGGGAGGCGCCCGTTTATTTATTTTGTGTCTGAAATGCCACACACAGAAGATGAAGATTCGATGAAGGACAAGGTGGTGAGCTAAAATTGTAAACGCTACCCACACTGTTTGAGCTTGCATCACTTTCCAAGAAAAAAGAAAATCCTCCTCTCCAGACACGAAAATGGATTTTTCTTTCTCGGATCGATAATACATCATCTGCTCCGATCCCCCCTGCCCCCACTCTTGCTCCAAATACGGCGTCTGTCGTCGCTACACTAGAAAATGTGTGGTGGTGGTGTACTACTAGAGGGGAGGGGGAATGTGGCCCGGATTTCGTCGGTGTTTCTCTAGTGCGAACGCGTGGCATTGGGGCGAGGTGGTGGAGGAGGAGGGGAGCGGGGGCTGGAGAGGAGAGGAGGAGACGGTGGTGAGGAGGCGGCGGCGGCTGGCGCGCGCGTTTTAGCTCGCGCTGGAGGAAAAAACCTTCCAGCCGACCTTGCTCGCCTCTCAAAGTCAAAGAGTCGATGAACCAGACGCCGATGGCATTGAGCGCGCTGTTTCAGTGCAACAGCCAGCTCAACTGCACAACACATACTCTCTCGCGGGGCGGCTATGTGTCACGCACCGAGCGACTGTCGCGCCTCGAGTGGCGGCTGGCGTCAACACCACCACCTCCTCCTCATCCATCCTATTCCTCCAATCGTCACCAAACACCACCGTTCCTGCTTTTGTGTCGTGGTTGGCGAGGGGAGAGGGGATTTAGTGAAAGTAAAACTGAACTTGTAAAGACTGTTTCTTGGTTGGGTATTCATGTTTCCGATTTTCGGGACGTTTTGGGGAAGTGTATCGACTGTAAACTTTCTTGAGGGTGAATTCGGGACTACCCATACAGACGTTCTAACAAAAGAAATCTTTCTCATTAAATAATTTTTGGTGTGTTACTCTCTTGCCAATCAAATGTGACGAGAAAACTGAATACGACAGAGTTTCATTTTTTTTAAACTGGCCTTAAATGGTGTGTATTCACGAATGACATCCGTTTTGCCAACCATTTTTGCCGCTCGCGGCGGATCGTTCACACTCCCAATTCAAATATTAATTCAGTTTTCTGTAGTTTCATGATGGAATTCGCTTTGTTGACCAAAATATAATTGGCAGCATTTCTGGCGTTTCGTTTGGTTTTTACAAATAGCTATTTAATTTCCATTAATTGCGAGAAGAAAAAAAAGCTGTTCCATTTTTATATCAGTTTGGGAATCAAAAACTTGCCGAACACGGAATTCCCAGCTACCCTAAAAAAATCCACGTACATCAACTCGTTGCCATTCGCGCGATCAGACAAAAACCTGACCCCCAATACAGGGTGCTCGAAAAGTCGAGTAAAACGCCATTCCCAAGCCTTTTCACATTCCTTTTGGATGAACATCTCGGACTCGCTGTTTGACGGGCAAAAGGTGGCGTTGACGACTTTTGTTTTCGCGTCTCACCAATAACAAGGTGGCGTTATTTTGAACGCTGGGAAATCCTTTTCCCAACGATATCGGAATTAATTGGCACGCCGAGTTTCATAATGCGCGCAGATGTTAAACGTTCGAGTCGAGAAGGGGAAAAAAACACAGAACAAAAAACATACGTCGTTTCCGTCGTTGAGTAATGCGATCAATATTCCATCTACGCGTATGTATATTCATGTACACGATATGACTGTTGCGAAAAAGGATATGGGAGGTGATGTTGGTGGGGGCGGTTGTTGTTAGTGTTGGAAGGGCTGGGGGGGAGGTGAAGGGTAAGGTGGTCCGACATGGCGTTTCTCCACTGTGAATGGTAGGTGGAGTGTTGCCGGTGTCTGTCTGCCGCATTGAAATACCGCGAACGCAGACTCGGTGCACCAAGAGTTGGGACTGGGTGGAGGGGAAAGTGGGAGAAAAGGGGTGGAATTAGGCGGGATGTGGGGAGGTGGCGCTTCGCTCGCCAGACGCTGCTTGCTTGCTTGTTGCGGGTGGGTGGTGAAGGGGGGGGGGCGGTCGCAACAGCTGCCGCGCATGCGCGTTGCCCGGTTCCCCGGCCTCCAGTCAACAACCTGGGCTGGTGTCTTTGACCCACCCAGCGTCGACCAATCAGCATGCGAGTTTCTCAAGCGCGGCGTTCATGTGCAACGAACGCAGCGGCCGGAGAGCGCTCTCTCTGAGCGCTACACGCCACCACCGCTCCCCCTGACTATTTGTAGCGACGTCTCTACTTTTAGCAACAATACCAGCCCTGGCACTATATACCACTATCACCACCACCATGCTACCCCTCCCCTTCTGCCAGCCACTACCCCCACCGTGCCGAAACCTTCATCCTTTCTCTTTCCTGCTCGAGAACCCCTCGCTCACGTTTATCCCCCTTCCCCCTCCAGCCTCACGCTAATCCCCCTCCGACTCACGTGTATTCCTCTGCCCTCTCAACTCACCCGCTTCCATAACCCAGGAGGGAGTGCAATAGACAAGCTCACTCACATAACTCGCCCGTAACCGAGTAGGAGATGGTGTTGCTGGGAAAGGGGGCACATTGCCCACCCGCTTAGTGTCCACCCTCGCCCCCCGCCTTCCTTGCCTCATGTACACGGCAGACTGGTGGTCACCCTTCCAAGCCCCGCCATCTCTTTTTCAAAGTCTGCGTGTGGACGTTGCCTGTCTGGATATGTTTTTATTTATTTTTTTATTTTTTGGGAAGCTCGTAAAGAGAAAAAAAATATCCATTGTCTGTTACACCCTTACCCCCTTTCCCATAATCACCAACGCCACCTTTTGTTAACGAGAGGGAGAGATGTTCGCGTAAGTCGGCATTCTGTCTTGTGTTTTGATTTGGTGTGTGCCGAGTTTTACTTATGGCGCGTTTTGCATAATTGCGAGAAAGTCTAGCGCCGATCGGGGAGGGCGAGTGTAGGTGAGGGAGGAGGGTTCGAGGGTAAACAGAATGCATTCCTTTGCTTCCGAAACATTACGTCACCGTCTTGCTTTCCCCGAGTTGAGCGTCAGACTGAAACGGTGTCACTAGATGTGCCAGAATATTTCCATCATCAAGCTGCCAACCCATCCCCTCCCCAAGTTTTACAATCTCATGATTAATAATCTGTCTATGTGGCCAATGTGATATGTGTAACTTTTGTTTTTATAAATTAAATTAGAAGATGTAATTCTCATTTATGTGCCCAAATTGGTCTGACTTTCTTGCGTCTCGACAATGGGGTTTCACAATGACTCATCGGATCTCGTTTCTTTCTCTTGTTCATTGCAGTGCCCCCGGAGCCGCCTCGCGTGTACCAGTCCAGTCCGTACCACCACCATAACCACCCTCACCACCCGTACTACGAGGCGGCCTTCCACCCGCAGCATCCGCTTCACCAGGCGCAGCACCCTGGACTGCATGGCCAAGCGCCCCAACAACACCCGTCCTCATCGACGTCGCCCACCTCCTCCACCTCGTCCGGCTCGTCGGGTGGCAGCCTGGGGGTGGGCGGCGGAGGCGGTGGACGGCAGGCGTTGCCCCTGCAGTTGACCCATCATCCGCAGCATCACCATCCGCACCACCCGCATCACCCGCATTTGCCCTCGGCAATCCGGACGTCTGTGATAACCTCCACCTCCGCCACCAGTAGCCCAAGCAGTAACAGCAGTCCCAGCAGCGAGATGGACCAGGCCTACTACTACGAAATTGCATTCCAGCAGAAGATGAAGAAGAAAGGTATACACCCTATCACATCCCATATTAAACATTTGTTTGAATTTTTTTATACCTATTTAATTGAGTTTTTTGGTAAGGGTAACAAAACAAAAAACGTATATTCAAGACATTAAAAATATTTTTATTGAGTGATACTTTCATTAAAGCCCTGATAATATATTATAAATTATAATTTATAGTTTAGTAATTTCTGATATTCGAATTCCGTGTCTGTTGACGCGGCTCTGTGTTCTTATCCAGGCAGCTACGAAACTTCATATTTTTCAAAATTACATGTATTGCTACTAAGATTTTTATTATTTAAAGTCTTCTACTCCGTTTGACTTGTCAGTCAGCACAACAATCAAAAGCTATGGTTTTTTTTTTGTTTGCCTTGTAACGTGGACTACATGTGTGTTTTTTATTCTTTTAATTAGGTCGCAAGCCCAAAAATCTTGACGGCAGCGCAGCGCCCTCTGTGAAGAGGAAAAGCAGAGAAGGTAATGCCGTCACTTAAGTGTTTATGAAGTGTCTCGACACAGGTGGGAACGAGCCCCGCGGATTTCGATTAGCTGAACCAAATTCTAGATCAATCGTTACTGACTCTGAGTGCCTTTTTTGCTCTGCAGGTTCCACCACCTATCTTTGGGAATTTCTCCTGAAACTCTTACAAGACAAGGAATGTTGTCCACGCTACATCAAGTGGACTCATCGCGAGAAGGGCATCTTCAAACTGGTGGACTCCAAAGCGGTGTCACGACTGTGGGGTCTACACAAGAACAAGCCGGACATGAACTACGAGACAATGGGCAGGGCGCTGAGGTCAGTTTACTGAAAAAATCGCTACGCTGGGTGCCTCACCAACTATACCAAAAAATAAAACACGTTAAACTTGACGCACTCATTTAAATCTTGTTGATTTAATGATTTTACCATTTATTAACATATAAAATGAATCGTCTGTTTCGACTGGACTGGCCTGAATTTTTGTGTTGCCATAAAATGAAACTGGGAAATTAATTTAAAAAAAATTAAAATTTAGGGTATGTCATGCACACTGTACGGTCATTATTTAAAAAAAAAACTATTTGTGGGTAATTTAAAAATATAAAAAAATTTACCTTTGTAGTAATTAGATTGAAGTTCTTTTATTGATTTCTATAAAACAGATTTTGAACCATAAAGGTGATAAAAACTCTGCGGTAGATGATCAAAAAACAATTGATGCATGAAAATAATTGAGTGTTCTCCATGTTTTACTGAGCCAAGCGTTTTCGGTTTATTCTTACTTGCCAAAATAGCATCCCATCTTCAAATTACTAACCTTTGCTTCTTTTTGCCTCTTTTACAGGTATTATTACCAGCGAGGTATCCTGGCGAAAGTGGACGGTCAGCGTCTCGTGTATCAATTCGTCGATGTTCCCAAGGACATTGTGGAGATCGATTGCACCGGAGCGTGATAAGAGCACAAAAATCATTTGGACAGATGTACATTTATAGATAAAAAAGTATAAATATTATATATATTTGGGGCTGGGCAGAGTAAAAAATTAAAATAAAAAATATTGTTGTTTGCCATGACAGGCGACTCAGTTAAAAACGAAAAAATAAAAGAGACGGAAGAAAAAGCAGAATACCCTAGCGATTGTCGCCTAGCCGCCACCACTGGCAGATACGCTTTCGGCGTACCCCTAACCCCCTCCTCCCCTTTTCCACGCCCTCATTTTTTTCGCGTCAAAAATGTTACCCCTTTTCATAATTGGCGTCGCTGACATTTGCTGATCTTCTGTGGTCGTCCGTGTGTTTGAATCTGTTCCAGGAATTTGCCTTGTCGTCTGTCTCACGAGGCAGACGGTGGTTGGAACATGATACGGTTTGAGATTGACGGTCGATGAGATTGTAGATAAGATGGTTACTTTTTCATGAACAGGAAACGGGGACGGAATGGTTCTGTCGCGTTGTTATTGTGGCTCGTTTTAGAGCTTTATTTTGTTAGAAGCTCAGTGAGACGAGTCGACGATCGGCAAATGCAGCGACACTCGTTCATCTAAATCTTGCACCGCATTCGTAGGCCACACAGGCTCAATTCGTCCCAATTAATTTGCATGGTGTCCCCTCCCGCTCTTCCCCGACCAACTGCACACACACCCACTTTCTGTACTTAACACACCCTCCCCTCTTAAATTAGTGTGGATATATGCCAGATCTCAGGTTAAACTTAACACTTCACCATGTAAAATTTAAAAAAAGTATTTTATTTATTGATGGACGGCATCTTTTTGTACTTTTAATATGAGTCTCACATGTTGAGTTTTGTAAATTTTTAAAATAATGTTTTTAACTTTTTTGTTTTGTTCACCTGGTGGCAATGTGATTGCAATCAAAAATACAACAAATGGAGTAGTGACATTCTGTTGTCTGTTAAAAAGAAGGTTTTTATTCACTATGGAAGAAAAAAGTGTTTAACATGGTGTAATTTATGTATGGAAAAAAATATATTCAACTCGTTCCTTGGTCTCTGGATTAAGGGGAGGACCGAGTGAAGGAGCGGTTCAAGATATACATATTTTCGTATAATCAATTGTAAATAAGCCACGAACTGTATCAGATATAATTATATCCTCACAGCAGTGTATTAAACTATAAATTGAGTATGATAAAATAAAGTTAATGTGTCTAAAATTGATTGTGTCATGAATTTTTAATGTTGTCATTTTTTTTAGGGTTCCTCTGTATGCGATATTGATAAATATTCTGGCGACGGTGGATTGTTATTTTTTGTGATGCAAGGGTGAGGGAGAAAGCAAATCAACAGAAAAGAAATGTCTGTTAAAATTAGAAATTACTTTTTAATATTATTTTATTCATAAACAATGCGAAATATCTTTGGAACTCCTATAAGTCTATGGATTCTCCTTTGACGACAGGAGGCAGCACCATCCTGTTTCATGAAACGTGTAAGATGATAATGCCATGGGCGACCAGCAGGTGGCAGTAAAGAGCAGCTATTGGGTCTGCGCCACCTATTGTACATTCGTCGCAACATGCGCGCTTGGTCGGGAGGGAGTACAGCTGTTCGGGCTCAATATATGATTTTTAAGATAACTTTAAATAATATAAAATATTTATATATTAAATTTGTTAGGATTATACAAAATGTTTCTTTAACAAAAAGTTTTGGAAATCCATAAAATATTATAAATTCGAGGAAGCGTGTTTATAATGCTAACACATACTAATTCTCTAATTGTACAGTTCGCTTCTTCTTAGCCACGAACAATTAATTAAGACCTTTGAGTGACATCACACAAGATGGCAGCCTCCATGTTTGGTGTTGTTCACCGGGCCAAAAGTGTTTACTTATTGAAAATTATTGCCATAAATGTTCGTAATTTGGTCAATTTTTATAAGGAATCATACAATTATCATTTCCCGATTAAAGTAAAAGTGAAATAGTGCGAGAAACGGATGCATCGAAAAGATTGAAGTCGATTCGCTACCCGCGGTGTTCCAGGCGGATTCGGGATCGTACTCAAGGATCTCTTTCGTAATTATTTGCTTAATTATTGAAATCAATAATGTTTCTGAAAGGACACCTGTCCATTGGACTACGTCAGTTAGCCAGCAGAGATTCTTTTGGGTGAGTATATACTGATTAGTAATCGGTGATGGGTACTTTGGGCGCATGCATGACCCAATGTTGTGTCAAAGTTCCCATTGACTACATTATTATTTCGTTTAATCTTTAAATGCCTAAAATGACGCGTGCGTTTTCTGGGCGGTCTTCCGTCTGGTCCAACAGTGATGGAGTTACGGAACTAAGTTTGGGATCGGAAACATGGCATGAATCCTCTAGATTTTAGCAACGGGACCAAACATGAAAATCGTAAAAATAAAATCTTCACTGAGGCCTTTATTTCTAATAAATTAAAAGAAAGTTACCGAAAGAACTGCACACTCGCGAATGGTTGAAACATTTTCTGTTTCCGACCGGTCGAAATAGGTATCATAAAATAGGAAAATAAAAATATAACATCGCCATTCAAAAAGTGCAGACCGCTTACAAATTTGCGCGTGCTCTTTAGGGGAGATTGTAAAATTAGACGATACGAATTTTAGACACGCCCTCTCTTATCTCTTGCTAGAATGCAAAAACCGTAAAATGCATCCCATGTCCCATGTTCCAACCTTGCAAAATTCAAAGATGCACACAATGTTACCCTGTATTTTCTACAAGCAATTCCAGGAGCTTCACTCGCACTCTAAAACGAAAATCGAAAGTCACATTTCATTAATATTACAGGAAGAAGTTGTTCAAGAGAAGGAAGAGAAAGAAATGAATTGGCAATGCTGAGCACGATACGCAACGAACAGCACTCGAATCACGATCAACGTACAGCATCACTCCTGTTTATGCATATGCTGACGAGCGGGTGCGCCAATTCGAACAACTATGCACCGATGAGACGGCCGCCAGGCCACCACCACATCATCATTTTTGCGGATCTCTGGACCTCTTCTTGGCTCAATCGGCGCATCGATCGTGAATTTTGGTCCGTGGCCTGCCTGGCGGGTGGCCATGTGGCAGATCTCAGACGTGGAGCGAGCGGTGGTCCCTTGGTCCGACGTCCGCTTGTGATCCGCAAACGCGCACACGAATTGTTCACGATCTTGTACAGAACAAGTAGCCGGTAGTATCGTATATCGTATCGATTGTTTCATATTTCGTCGAATAATCAATCGATAACATAGTCTACTTGCTCGACGATGACTTTAAGAAAACCTGAAAAAAATGAAACTTCCAAGTAACATTTCAATACAATATTGGCAAAATAATTCACCTGACAGAGACATAGTAAATTTCGTGAAAAGGGGAAACATTCTTTAAACTAAGATTTTTTATCAATATTTCGCTTCGTCAAAATAATTTTAGAAATGGAGAAAAATCAACCGACAAAATGAAGAAGATACATTTCAATCACGACAAGAAAAGCTTGAAAATGCTTTGAAAATTTCCGAAACTGATATTATAAAAATATCAGAATTAAAATTGTGTTCGGGACAGCGTCGTTATAATAATCAGCGTATCTCAATTCGTCGAACCAAAACCAATCGATAGTCGACTGTTGATGATCGAAAAACAGTCGCCTGCCCTATTGGACATGCAACAGTCGCGCACTGCATCGGCCCTTCCACAAGAGAGGGATAGAAGAATCATTGGAAGGAAAAATGTAGCGTAAAATTTTTGTGGACCAGAGTTGAGAGAGAGATCGCGTCATCACACGAGCCCAGCCTCAGTGGGGTGGGTGACTACAACATCTATGCGCGCCAACCAAAAAAAAAGTGGAAATACTACAAACCCAATGGCATTTGCGTCTTTGCGTTACTGCTGTATTTGATTTCCAGGAAGTGGTCGTACGCGCACGCACGCTTCACAAGGCATGTCGATTTCCAGCGATCACCAAGCGCAGCGGCGGCGTAACAATTTTTTTAAAAATCGTCCTTCGCAATTTGAATGAGCCGGGATAACCAGTCTCCACTCCACTCGCCCCGCCGTTCGATCGAGGAATTTCAAAAATGTGTTTTGGATAGTTTCGAAAAACCAACGCACGTTCTCGCCACACTCTTTGCTGGGACAATTTTTTGGGCCGGGTTCCACGAAACCGGACAGTCTCCAAAGTCGTCAACAAATACTTCGGTGGTTCTCGAATCGCTTACGATGTTGCCACTGCAGATCGTCCATTCGTTATAACGAGTGGCTCGGACATTGGTCAATTGTTTCGGACACGAACTTTGGCCGGGTGAAAAAAAACACAGTTTCGGACGATGGCGATAATGATGTTCGTCAGATACCTACGAATCATTGGATACATTCTCTGCGTCAAGCTCATCAGCGTTTTAGCGGCCGGTAAGTGACCAATGGCATTTTAACATATTTTATTTACGATGACATGTATGAAGCAACACAGGTTTCGCCAACATTGCACCGCCAATGAGTTACCAGATATTTCGTTGCCGTCACGTCACCGAACGAATGACACATTTATTTCTATATTGTCGAATGACATATTTGTTGCATATTTATTTTCTATAAATGTTGATTGAACTGATACTGACATTTCTGCGACGGACGGAAAGTTCACAATTATTCTATTCTACGTTTTTTATTTGTGTATATGTAAGTTAGGTATAACTCTCTTGACTACGTTCACATCACTCAATCTATTGCTTTCAGGTTTTCCCCAATTTCAAAATATTTCCTTATGCGTACTTATTTTTAAAAAATGCTGATGAAAAATGCTCCATAAGACCATCTCAGAAATCTGGTTATCGTTAATTCTTTTATGTTAAGATTTCCAATTAATTATTTTCTATACGCCCACAAACCCGGAGGCCATGTTACGACCTCATCAGGCGTGACATTCATAATCACGGGTCTCCTTATATTGGAGTAGGGCCTGGCCTTAATGTACCCCTCCTCCCCCATAAGGTTAACTCGATTTTTTGTAACTCGAGTTTGAATCCGTGTCTGTTGCGAAATGATCAGTTCAATTATAGCCAGCAACAACCAAAGCGCACTTCCTGCTTGAGATTCAGCTAATTAAGCGATTTCTTGAAACTGTCTGGTGTTGCTGTATATACGAAGTGCCTATGCGCGCTCTATGCAATTCGGAAGCTCACCAACTTGAGCTGTGCTAGCTAGATGGCGTCGGTATGATAACATTTTACGAATCGACCGATTTTCATATCGTAACCTTTCGTAGTAGTAGTTTTAGGTCATTTTAAAGTCGCCTGGTTTATGTGGCAAAGATAAAGAGATATAATAAAGGAACTGCAATACAATGTTTTCTGAAATTCTCAGTAGCATCGCGAATCTTGATTACTGTAATTTTCCCTTAATTTAGTAAAGTGACAAATTTTGCCGTCAGTCTTCATTACGTGATAATTGTTCAATGGGCAAATTTTATAGAAGTATTTAAAAAAAAATGAACATTTGAGAACGGGGCGGCGAAATTTTTATATACGTTTGTCTATAGTATATTATATGCTACCTAGTTAAAGATCTTTGTATTCTAGGGGGCACCTGAAATCGTACAAGCATGGGTCCCACGTATAATGCTTCATGTATAATTCTGTTTAAAAGGGGGCATTCATACATTCAACTCCACCATTTCAAAATGCACTTCCGTCCAAGCAAGTATACAGTTTGGATGTCGGCAGATGTATGTTGGCGGCCAATGTATTTGTTTATTCGTTTGGGTCTGCTCCGGGAGTTCGACGGCATTCCGAATAAGTCGTTCCCTGTCTTCATTTTTGAATTGTAATAGAGAAAATAATCAATGGCTGCTCCGCCATCGTCCCCCCCCCACCACCACCACACTATTTGTTTCGAACTAGCGACCAGAGAGAAACAAAACAAGATCTTGCTTTATTCTTGTAAACATCTAAAATTTACAGCGATTGAAAAATAAACAAGGGGTAGTAGGTACAGTGTACGGACGATTTGGATATTGTGCGCCAGCTATGTAAACAAAAACAGACCGCCTGCGATCGCTATAATAAATAGGAACCGGATTTTAGATTCTGTAGCATGCCAAATATGCACCTGAAATATGCTTTTAAAAATTAGAAATATTTCTAAAAAAGAATCTTAATCCCTTAAATCGAATGACAGCCAAGGCAAAATTGTTAAATATATTCTCCATTTTGGCCAAATATAATGTTCATTCGTTAAATTTACATTTTTAGGTGCTACAACATCTGTTTCGACGTGAAGCGCTTGTTGTGACACTATTTAGCACATATGCTCAAGAAAGTAGGCGCGAACTTAAAATTCCGGTCCCTAATAATAAACAAAATAATGTTTCTTGAAGAAAATAAATTTATCTGTGACGTCTCGATACACTTTTGATGGATGCTCCTTGACAGATTTTTTTTCTTTTTCCAAATTTATTTATCCGCATTCGTCTTGTGTTATTTTGGCAGCTGGACCAATACTCGTTTAAGTATCATCGCTGGCTACTTCCGCAAGTGGGAATGAGGCCAAAAAAATCTATGCCGACTTGACGTACAAATGAAGCGTTTGTTCCGCCAATCACACGAACAAAAACGGAATCTTTCCAACGAGTTGAAAGACTCCATTGCGATCATCGCGCATTTCTATTTTTTAAACTTCCTGAATAAGTTATTCGGGCTTTCGCGATTGGTAAAACGGAAAGTTTCCTCCGAATTATTTTTGGGATTGTTTTCCTATTTAAAACAACGTCATAAAAATTGAACTTTTAAACTAGAAAATCAACGAACTGAAAGGTCTAAAGAGTAATTACCCATTGGATCATTATCCGGAAAAGGTATGGCGAAGTTTATCAATCTTGCCACTAGGTGCGTCCTAGGTGCACCTACATTTTCGGTGGTAACAACTACTTAGACCACGTCAACTAGTTGGAAATCATTTAATTTAATTCACGTAAAAAACGTTAAAGATGGACTGGCCCTCCATGTTAGAGAATAAGAATGCTTTTGACTTTCCCATCATAGGCAATGCAGTAATGCGTAAAGAAACTGTCCGATGACAGTTTCTTTACGACGTGTGCCGTCCACGTTAAAGTAGTTGATTCAAAGTCTCTTTAAAATTATTGTCGACGATTACATCTTCCTCCATTTATCCCCAGGGTCACCACATTCACCTGTAAGGGTGAAGTTGTCCGTTTGAAAATAGGTGCTTGACCGGTTGTGACCGCTGAGTCGAGCATGGCGACCTGTTGTCAGTTGTAAATTTGGACAGCAATGTCTTTCTCCATGTTCTTCGGCGGGCTGTAGTTTTATCTGAAGGGTTTATCCGCTGACTTTATCTACTTTGTCGCGACTGTTGCCAACCTTAGTTTGATCACCCCTACATCTGCGCGCTCCACCCTAGTCCTCTCGCGCGAATCTGCCCACAACCACCCCTTTTTTACCCCGTTGGGCTGCAGAGGTCAACTTCCTGTTGTTTCAGCGCCGTTCCCACTCCCCTCACCGACGGTGTCCCGTCCGAATGTTGCCTTCCTGGTGGCAGTAGATTGATGGATGGCGTCTGCTAGTCGTGGTCAGAGGGGGTAAGTCCTCAATTCCCCTTTGACCTCCATCGATCTCTGGTGGTCAACAGTATTCTAATATTGATTTACGGGCAGATTATTAATATTCCCGAGCTTTATCTCGTTGACAATCAGATAGAGCGGATTGGCAGAGTCGGTGGATGGAGCAAATGTTCAGGAAGGAACTGCCCCAGACCCCCATTTCATCTGCCTCCCGTCAATTTTTTGTTTTGTTTTGTCCCCCCTCCCTCCCCTTGTCGCGTCTTGCTCGATAAACTGATATTGGAACTTCGCCGCGAGTCACACTACTCCCACGTTGCACCCGAGTGGCGCCACTCTTGTCGCTCTGTTCTTGTTTAGGCGCCACGTCAAGGGCGTTTCTAGTACAGTGGTACCTTGAGATACGAGTGCCCTGACATACGAGATATTTGAGATACGAGCAGTCGAGCGATTTTCCCCTCTCGTTTCCAAACTTTATATTTCTTTGGCGGTGGTGGTGGAAGGATGAAAGAAGCATGGAGTTGTGGGTCGGTGGTTGGGTCGGGGCGGGTCTGGAGTGGGTAGGTGGCCTCTGACCTTCCTAGCATCTTTGCTGCCATCGGCCCAAGCAGAAGGGGAAGTGACGAAGGAAATCCTTCTTCCTGCGAGAGAGCGAGTTGCGATTCGAACGAGCGGAACTGCCCTGGTTGTTGGGAGTAAGTTGGGTTGGTGGAAAGCTATTTTTCAAGTTGTTGCCAACACTCAGAATCACGTCACGAGCTCTCCGATTCTTAAAGTTCAAAGAAAGCGATTCTTCTGTCTCGTATCAGAGCGAGCGCTTGACGATTTCGCTGGAAATGACCCAAGTTGTTGAAAAGAGACATATGTATATATTACACTATGGAGCATTTCACGTTTTGCGACATGGCGTTGTCATTTTGTTTTGGTCTAACACCCACATGCGAAGAATAATTTTAAATGATGACGCAAGATGTTTCATGCTCACAAATGTTAAATACCAGCACGAAATTATTTTTCCATGGAGTAAAATGTTGAGAGAGCTCCTAAGAATTTGGTTGCGTGTTCACGTTTTTCTTGATAAACAGGTAAATGTTGTATTTTGAAATCTGTTGTTCCGTGAGCAAACAAATGAATAGAAGAACTGAGTTAAATTTAAAAACTAGAGGGTCATTCCTGCTCTTTGAGAACCGAACCAATTAGCTGACCGTGATGTGATCGTAGTTTACTTGCTGAAATGCACACTGCAGGTGGCACTCAGTTTTTTAAATTTTGTGTTGCCAAATATTAGGACGGTTTGCGAGATATCTCCTTTTCTACACGACGACGTTATTTAAGTCGTAAAAATAATATCGTTCACATTTCCTTGGGCCAACTGGCTAAGTTTTCCGTTAGCAGCAGCCATGTTGATTCTTGAACCAATACTCCGTATTACATCAGCTACGTTCATTGTGTAAGAGTGTGACCTTCCACACCACGATGGTTCCACCGTGGAAGTGGTGAGTTTTTGTAGCTACCTTATAGCAAACTCAGTCGAATGACCGCGTCATGATATTTTAATTTGCGATTGTTGTTTAGCCTGCCGCAAATGGGACACCGCCGTATGCCAATCCACGCACACGTACATGTAGATCAAATCAGAAGTGTAATCATATCAATATATAACAATCGTTTCCTATTCTATTTGGCCGCGTCGGTCGACCGCCCTACTTCATTTCAACGAGGTCTCGATACCTTTGCATTTTCGTCGGCTCTGCAATTTACACCGGAATTTAATTATTCATCAAGGCGGGGAACAACATCCCGTTGGACGCATATACGAGTTGATCGAGGTTGGGGCGCGTCGACCCATTGGGTGTTTTCCACGGAAGGCCCGCCTGATTTTGTTGATTGATTCCTGGATATGGCTTCGCGTGCGCCTGCAAGCGCGTCACAGAGTATTTCTTAATACATGTTTGAAAATGTTCACAGAAATTCAAAAATTCCCCTACTCTAGCATCCGCCCAACTATCTTAAATCCGCCTGTGCAACTTCCTGACCAATGCAGGATCTTTGTCATTATAACAATAATCTTACTCTTGCTTACTCTTGCACTGAACGTTTGCTATTCTATTTCGTTCAACTAAATTCGTTAATTCCTCTATAGTCTCTTTGGGATACCTGAAGAGGGCCCGTTCTACGAAACGGGATGCATGCACTCTACCCAAACTATTAAGAATGGCTATACGCAAAGTAAAATTAGACTCTGCGCTTAAAGACGGCCGGCCATCGAGGAGAGATAGATAATTCATCCAAAGATATAAAGGATCCGTTTAGCACGGGGGGGGGAGGGTCTGTTGAGGAAATTCTTGCCCATTTGTGGCCAAGTGAAGGCTCTGTGCGTGTGTCCATTGGCGCGTGCACAAAGTCAAAGCTTTGTAACCACTCGATGTTTACACATGTGAGCCGGGGGAGATGTCGCGGCGGCTGCAACCTTCACCCCCGCCGCCGTAACCACCTTGGGCCCGAATCCACTGAAGACAGTGTCTTCTCTTGTGTTTGGCCTCGCGCAGAGCGTTGGCGTTTTTTCGTGCTCTGAAATGAGACCGACAAAAAATAAATAAATTGGTGGGAGTGGGGGAGAGCGAGAGAAAGAAAAAAAAATCCGAAACTCCAGTCAACACCCACTTTCGATTCCTTCCAACCGCTAAACCCTTCCCGACCCAGCTCTCCCGCTGCTCCGTAAATTAAATTGCTTGGTTGTAAAAGTTAATGCCGCTGCGCTGTCTCCTCCTGAGTCGCCAAGCCGAGCCTGGAAGGACTTTCTTGAACTGTAAGTCGTCCGCTTCCCAAGGCATCAAATTTGTGGCCAAGAGATCTCGGGAGGTATGGGCACCCACTCAGATTTGTATAAGACGTACGCCGGTTCACCTCATCCTCCCACACCGGGGCCACAAACGGGTATCTTCGGGATCACTTCCCCGCCTCAACCGACCCCCCCTTGCTCGTCTAATTTGAAAGCGAGCATTGTACATATTTGCGCCGAGAGATGCAGGGCCGTCCATCCAGAGAACTCTTGGCAGTCGCCGCGCCATTTAATGAAAAAATAATGGCGGCTGCGTTTCTCATTACTGTATACGTGCGATACCTCGCTGGCATCAAATGACTCGTTTCGCCTTTTGGAAATCGCGCGTTAGTAAACCGGTTGTTTTCTTTCGTTTCGTCATATTTGCACGATGAATATCAACACGATGAAATTCACTTTTCAAAACAGAAACGTGACATGTTTCTCAGAATGAAATATTCTTGAATAAAACGAGCTGCCGAATATTGATGACTCAATTACTCAGCTCCCCTTCAAATATCTTTGACGCTGCTTGAAACGTTTTTGTAATGAACACAATTTGTTGATGTTTTATTATTGTTTCTTACCATTCGTTGGATAATGGCCAACTCTTGACTTGCTAAATTAATGCAATATTGCTATTTGATTCTTAAAACGGTGGAATTTCTGATCTCATTGAAGAGGCGGCAGGTCAAATGTGACAGCGACAGTCTTGAGCAACGATGTGTGCTGGGTCTGGAAATACGTTCGGCCAAACCCAAAAGCAACCACCGCCGAGCGTAACGTAATCCATGTTCCCCAACCACCCCCTCAACGCCCTTTGACACGAGACTCCCAAAAACGTCAGCGTGGCCGTGGTTGCGACAGAAAAAATAAACGAGCCAATATAAAAGTCAGACCAGTTCGTAGTCTGAAAGGAGTCCCGCAACCTGGAAAATTTAAATTACGAGTCTCGAAATTTCTCACCAAAAGTTTTGTATCCCCTGAAATTGGCAATCACTCATAACAACGGTGCATTGGGGTTGCATAACCATTTGAAAGGTTCAGGGGCAATCAAATGTTCAATGTTGCCTGTTCAAAATAAAGTGATTTACAAAATTTGTAATTTTAAATTTGATAAATGGTTTTAATTAGAAAATGAACAAGATTTGCGTTAATCGGTTCAATTTTTTGAAGAACAGGGATAAGACCAAATTAGAAAAAAAATCTCACGGGATATAATTGGGCACTGTTAACATGAATACTTTGGTCCAGATACTTCGATATTATATTTTCTGTTATGCATGTTTTGCAATGGGTACATTTGTATTATAGGTGATAAAGGGAAAGCTGGACGCAGTTCCAAAATGGCGACAAATACGAACACAATAGGGTTTCAATGTTATTTGTGCCCCCCCCCCCCTTTCTTTTGGTAAATTTGTAGATGAGTGTGACTGGGTTATTGATAGTTATAGCTGGTTTACACAATTAAATTGAGTAAAAGTGAATACGGAAACAATGAGCCTGACAAAAACGACCTAGTTCGCGATGTCGGTGACCCCAAAATGGAAGTATCCAGCAGTCAGAACGAGAAATTGAAATCGGACGATAATGGCATACCGAGTGCGGAGGTAAGGTGGACAATGTTCGCGAAACGCAAGGGAAATAAGTTACAACTGCTAAGTAAAGAAATAAGTTACGTTGGACGTAAAGGTGGAAAAAAGAAGTCCAACCTAATGAGGAGAAAGACGTATTCACGTCAAAATTTGAAACAACAAGGACAAGATTAAATAACATATTAATTTTGACTCACGCACGTACGATTAATTCACGTACTTTTGAGAATGCAATAGATTCGTTTGACAGCTGATGAAAATGCTGATGAAAATGCTGATGAAAAATCAAATTACGTTTTTATCCGAAATGTGACTAATAATTTTAGGCACCGAGTCAAATGCCATAAGAACGAGAACAAATCGAAAATCGACCCCAGCAACTTTCACGAAAGAGTTGAAGAGTTGTTGAACTTTGGGGAGCTTTTTTTTCGAACTTTGGTCCCGAGACTCCACATTGAACAGAAAGTGAAAGTGCTCAATGGTTACTTGTTACGTACGGTCAGTGCTAACCGTTGGACGTTAAAACGATTCGCTCACATAAAAAGAATTATGCAAGAAATAGAGTTGACGAGAGGGGATGCTGTTGGGGTCCTGTGATAATCTAAATTCAACGGTGAACTTTATTGTGCCCAGCTCGGGAAAATCGAAGGAAGTTGATGCGAGCGCACGCTCTGAATGCATGAATGATGAATATCGAGTATCGACGACTTCACAAGCCATCGTTCTATTTTTAGCTGCTTTACCAATTTCGAGACGGCTAACAGCGCCATCTACAATTTGCGAACGTCGCCAAGATATTGGAGCAATTGTAGGCAATTTTAAAATGAACGAATCGCATTTTATCGGCACATGTCACATTTGTCGGACTCATGACCCTCTGATTCGTAAAGCAGACACCCAGTCCACAAGACAAACTGGAAAATTCGTATTTTACCAGAAGTTAGTCTTTTTTTTGCTTGAGCGCTGGCATAAGATGTAGGAAACACTATATGCGCTTTCGAAAGCTGTCCAATAGTCTGGCTGCGACTTCAATATTAGATTCTCTCCGAGGAGGAACATATAACTATATTTCCAGATGAAAGAAAACTTCTTTTTTTTAATCGCCTAAACTTTTTTTCTTTCTTTTTCAACGTCTCCCTTGCCAAACTGTGAGAGAAAAAATCCTAATGATGTTGAGTGACAAGAGGCAACAACGGAATGAGTGATTTGGCCAACCTCCTGGCAAACCCACTCCATGGCCTCCTTATAGGCATCCCCTAGCCACCACCCCCAATAACTTTGCAGCACAGCGCGGTGGTTTTCGGTGTCGGAGGGTCGCCGAATTCGTCCATGAGAGGATTGGGCATTCTAGAGATTGCCAAATCACGTATAGTTTTGTGGAACAAAAACTTGCACGTACAATTTTTTTTATTTCGTTCAAATAAAAGGTAGTTGTATGCTGCCGAATCGCGCGACCAATCTTCATTGCGATAAAATGGCAAGCAACTATACCGATGTCGTAACATTCCCGATTCCGGAAGTGCAAAATCTACATTGCTTCTTGAGGCTACCTGAACAGCTATATGCCATCTCTGTCTCACTGATACTGGTTTCTCGATACCGTCTTCGCACAACAATTTATCGTGGATCATGACAAAATAGCATTTTCGCGGAATTTGTTAAACAGTCTGATCTCTCATTCTTTTTGGAAATGGAGCAGATCTCCCCTCACCCCCTCCCTAAGTCTTTGACGGCGCCTACATAGAACAGACCTACCAAAATTATCTTGTGGTCAGCACCAAAACAATGCCAGATACATGCGAGCTTTTTTGTCTGGAGTTCTCTCTCCAGTGCGTGTTCAAGCCAATGTTTACAAACAGCGCAGTTTGATGTTGCGCAGTCCCCCAACCGCCAAAAAACGTTTGGTGCATTACGTAGCCTACATATAAAATATTGCTGGTACAAACACTGGGGAAGAGCAGACGGAACAGGGCAACACTTTGTTGACGCATATGAAAACAGGGATGCGCACTGGTGACAGAAACAGTGACCTCCCCGGTTGTCTCTCTCCCTCCCTCCTACCACCGCCACCAACCACTTCACCCAGGCCATGCACGGACTCTGATAAATGATTACCAAAAAAAAAAAATACCACATGTAAAAGTTCTAATGACATCGCCATGCACAACACTATTCCAACCAAAACATCCAGATCGCTCTGTTCGAGGAATGAGGGGTTGGGCCTCGATTTGTTTTCACGCTACATTTAAAAGTTTTCGATGTGGAATAAACGGATTCATCGAGAAGAAATATTTGTCTTCAAAATAGTTTTCTCTTTTTGAAATTCAAATTGTACACATGATGCGGTGTACCCCTCACCTCGGCTGCAGTTAATTAACCGACTGACCTCAAACGTCTTTAAAATGCCAAAAAAGGGGTAGTACACGCCAATGTATTCAAACAAGATAGGGGATGAGCGGAATACTGGACCCAAAACCAAAATGAAAAAGTTGATGTGAATCGTTATCGTCGTATCTGTTGTGTCAGTTCCCACGGTTTTCTAGTTTAATTTTTTCATTTTAAATAATAGTTTACTATTATAATATTAGAAGAGTTTCGCCAACTCTTATCGCCTTTTTGGTTTTGCGTCCAGCATTCCGCTCATCCCCTGTCTTTAAAATGTTTTATTGGCATTCAAATATTTTAGTTAATTTGTGTTCTTTTTTTTTGTTTTGTCGTTTCTTTATATAATCGTTATGAAAAGTGTTTCACATTTTAAAATGTTCTCAAAACAAGGTTTTGACAGTTTCATCTTGTTTCCGCCGGCGATGCTTGACAACATCGACGTGTCTTCCGCGAAATTCGCGATGCTCTCGAGTTGAGGAGAGAGCCTTGGTACCAAGAAAGTCGCCCACGCCAACACTTGAAACACGAAATTAGTAAAGGCGCGTGCCAGTTTTCTCTGGATTTTCACTATCTCCCTGTAAACCGGGGTTCGGGACTGGGATGGGCGTTGCTTAATGGTAGCAATCGCGTGCGTAAAAAAAGCAAAACCAGTCCCATCCACTCGAGATTGGCCATGTCACTGATACGTCACTCCCGGGTTCTGCTAAAATGTTTAATGGTTGTGCGCCGTCCCTAATCCCTATCAGTTTGGAGTGGAGAGACGAAGGGTGGTTGATTTTCTGAAGCCAGGAGATTTTTTTCCATGATGTAAAATAGTTTGCGCATTGCTGGCGAGCATTGGTGGGAAATGTGGTGCAGCTGTTCGAAGACACGCTCGAAATGGCAATTGCTTTTCCAGTAAAATTCGTCTATAGCGGGGGGTATGCGTGAGTTTGTGGCGCTCCACGAATTGTGGTGTGACGATTCAGAGTTCAATTCCCAATGCGGGACCACTTTCGTTCGGTTCCGGAGTACGGCATAAACCCCTCGAATAGTTTTTGAAACAGTTGAAATGTTTGTTGAGAGGGGTCAGTGTGATGATCAGGATAGTAACCGTAACCCATTTTGGGTGATCAGGGGATGTATTTGTTCTAAAATGGAGATTTCAAAAACATTTCGCTTTGCGTAGAATTACACAAAAAGTATAATGGTTTGAAAGCAAGTTTCAAAATTTGTGCGCTTCGCAATTTCTCTAAATTATTTTGCTAAAAATTTCAAAAATTGCGTGCACTTTCGGCGCATCAACCAAAAGCACTTGGTTGATTATTTTGTGTAAATGAATCATTAAATTTAAAGATTTACAAAAATTACACTTCGAGCACCTTTACAATTACCTTTACAATTTACTTTTTGAAGGATAGCCTCGAAGCAATCAAAGTGATTTACCGAAAATGAAAGCCACCCAAAATTGAGGGGGAGAGGGGCACAAATTTCTCCTCGCCGCGAACGCCATAAAGGCTCAACAAACGATTGATACTGCGATAAATTGTATCCACTGCGAGTCATTTGGGACGCGAACTAGAAATCGTCAATAAAAAATTAATTGCTATTAGCACGGGTGTTATACGGGGTTGTCCCAAAAGTCTCCATTCATACGGAATGAATGAAGACTATTGGGATACATTTCTGCCTCGCAAACCCCGCTTTAGACTTGGGAAAGAGACTCCAAGTTTAAGCGAACAATCAAAATTAAATTCTTGTCCGTCGTATGCTGAAATTTTTTTCTTCTCCAATCATCTGTAATTAACCTCACTAAAGGCGTTCTGTAAAGAACTATGCGAGGGGCCCGTCCAGTACCCCGGGATCGAATTTAATGACGTTCTCTATAATTTTTCATTTTTGTTTGCTCAGAACCACCTTTAAACCGCCTAGCGTACAGTTTTTATCCGGAAATTCATTTAGAGTATTTGTTATTGTGTATTTGTTTAAATTCGTACAGTAGCTAAATCAATTCGGAAATGTTCCCAGTCCATGCCGTTACATTTCCAGAATGCTTTTTGTGTATATCAGGACGTTGTCATCCATCATATTTGGCTAAACGGTCGTCTGACATGTTTTTCCATATACTTTGGGGGTCGTCTACCGTCGACCACCCCTCACGCTATGGTCCACCTCACCCTAAGCCTCACCCACCAACTCTGGCCATATCAATTCTACGCGTTTCCATCAACGGTATCTTTTCAACGCCTGTCTGCCACCTCGCCCGGGGGACCCGTCTCTAACACAATGACAAGATTGTAGTTTTCCCTCAAAAAGCAAGCATTTTTTTTCTTCAAAATGTTGGATCATATTTTGCCGCCACGTTGGGGCGAATACGATAATTTTGATGTCTGGCTTTTCGCTGGACAGCGACTTCAATTTTGTGTGTCTGTACATTAAAATGTAACATTTTATCAACCTAATCTGAAGAAAAAATACCATCTACAAAGTTTGCACAGTTTCTTAGGTTACATCTCTTTATAAAGTCTGTGTGAGCTCAGTTCTCTATTCGTGTGGCAGAGATGGGTAATCCCTTAATAATAACGATCTACAGTCAGTGAAGGGAAATATAAATAAAAAAGTAGAAAATATTTCTATGGTGTGGATCAGTGGATGATGTTTTCAAAATTGATAAAATCAAAATGACGAAAGAGAAATTATTAGATTTTTTTATAACCAATAATACATATATTTTTTTTCTTCACAGATGGAATTACCGAAATCTATCCGCCAATTATTGACCCTCAGGAATCTCAGTTGGTGCTCAACAAGGGTGACAACTTAACTTTGGTGTGCAGTGGACGAGAACCAGTACGATGGACCATTCCGAACCCCAACGTAAGTGCAACCTTTGACCTTCGTAGAGTTCAGGCGGGGGGGGGGGGTTTATAAACACGCTCATCACCAGTGAAATAAATGCTCCAAATTGAAATCGTAATTTACAGGCGTTCAACTTGACGGAAAGCAGCGAATCGTCTTTAGACAACAACTACCCATACTCACATACAATTTTCATTCCTCGAACTACCTACCGAGACACTGGCAACTATCAGTGCTCATACAATCATACATCAGCACAGTCGGATTACTGGGAAAAAACTGACATTTACGTTTTCGTTTATGGTGAGACCAGTATTTTTGTTTTGTTATGTTATTCTAGTATTTCGAAATTAAACTCCTGTAATGCTATTCACCACAGTGATTGAAATAAAAATAAAATATGCGATTTAATTCCATTTGGCCCGATACATATTTATTGTCAACTTTATAAAGTTATTTTAAATTTTCAACATCAGAACCTTCAAATTAATATTTACAGTAATTTAAAATAGTAAATAGGAGTTTTTAACTGGCTAAATATTTTTAATGAATATTTTTAAATCTTTTTAATTCACCATTTCCGATAAATATTTAAATTGTCTGTAAACAGAACAAAATGATTTTTTTAAAAGATAAACATACAATATTAAATCTCATTTGCTAGATATTGAAACACGAGCCAATCCTTTTTAATTTTTTTCAACGTTAGACGAAAAGAATTTGTTCGCGCCGGTTGAAGGCAATAATCACGGATTCGTCATCTACCCAATCCACCAGCACAAGGAGTCCGTCATTCCTTGTCGACCAACACATCCCGATGTCAATGTGACACTCGTCAAAGCGTTGTACACGCCCATCGTGGTAAGGCAGTCAGCCCGATTTTTATTTATTTGTGAAATTATAATAAATTTTTAGACGTCTCTGATGAAACAGGATTTATCTAGTTCACAATTTAAGAAACCCCAGGCCCAAATGTTTAATCCATGTTTTTCTGGCGTTCGATAACTTCTACTTTAGTACTTTACGAACCAACGATTCTGCAATTCCTCGAGTAGGTAAAAGCAAAAACCCAAATGATATAGACTAATCAAATCGACGAACAACCATTGTCGTGCTTGAAGAAGTTGTCGCGCGAATGAGCTGCAATGTATTTCGCGAAATGATGTAGCGTCATTTCTTGAATACTTCGTAAACTCGTTGGTCACTTAATGCGCGTACAGCGACATGAACGGCACTGCCAACTGTTTTCGTCTCGTAGATCCGCTTATTTACCAGTTAATTCATTAGTTTGTGTACTCTGTTCAATTCTAAACTAACAAGCGCCAATTAACACAACCATGTCACTGGTTTCGATAAGAAATTTGTGGACAAAATGTTGGTAGCTGCGAAATTTAATATCTTCTCTTAATGTATCAACAACTAAAATGTGCTCCCTTGCTTATCTGTCTCTTTTGGAGAATCTAGTATTCCTTCAGAATAGATATTTTTTTAAATTTTAATAATATGACCTTCTTGCAGTTTGTTTATTTGTTATATTTATTTATTTTTATTTTTAGGGTGCCAGATATCTCTATTCAAAAAGTACACGTACATTTATAAATTTTCCATAAAACGAGAAAGGAGTCTGTTTAACAAACCGAATAAGATTATTTATTGGCTTTTGGATACCTAACTGAGAACTTGTTTCCAACTTCTGCAGCTTCTGGTTGGCATTTTTTTTACTATAAATATTTAACTGAACAACGCTTTCTCGGCTAGTTATCATCTAAAGGTCAATAAGAAATTAATTTGAATTGCGAATATTTACTTTGCCAAAATAAATGTTATATAAACCATAAACTATAAGCTAATCAAGTGTATGTTTCTTGCTAACCTTAGTCGTGACTAACTGTTCTCAACTGGTCTTCGGTGGCCAGCAACTAAAAAATAACCTCGTTTCTGTCTACTAATGCCCCAGGTAAACGTGACCGAGGACTCGGGCGTTGACTACAAGCCGACCGAAGGCTTCCTGCTGCTCTTCCCGCACTCCTTCTTCAGCGGCCTCTTTCATTGCAAGGCCAGCTTTGGGAATATCTCTAGTATCTTGCTCTTTCACTTCACGTGGTTGCGTACGTACAGACCCTATATTCTAATACCTCTATCGCTTAACTAATCTAGGTTGTTGGTTTTTTTTTAGTTCCGCCCAAACCCGGTGTTGCTCATGCTATTAATCACGGTGCTTCGTTGACGTCACTTTTTAACGCCTTCGACACCCAGCTGAGGGTGTTGTCGACAATAGCATGTGCGCTCGAATTATTCGAGTGTTCTTCGTTGAGTGCTAAGCAGTGCATTCCACAAGTGACATTTATTCGAACTTTTTCTTTCCAACTGGAGGATAATCCTAGATTTCGAGATAGTCCAGATCTTTCAAAAACACTATTTCCTCGTTTCAGCTGCAATTTTTAATTTCTAATTATTAAGTTGACTTCAGAATAAGCAAAATTTATTTATTACCATTTTAAAAAATGTGTGACTTTCAAGTTTAAAATTGAGAAACAGTTTGAAGTATTTTCGAAAAGTTTATAAATTTCGAGAAGAGTAAAGCAAAATTATTATAGCTTTCGTTGGAACTACGGCTTGTGTATATATAATTTTTAATTTCTCGAAATAAATTAATTTGTGGAATGCAACTGCTCTTTCTCGTCAATAACCATCAAAACTAATTAAGTTACTATTCGGGCACATTGTACTTCGGACTCGCACATATGTAATAAGAAATTGGTTTTAAAATGTAAATGCGTCAAACGTATTATAGGTAATAGATTATATATGTTAGTGTTCTGCCGTCGACATTGTCCCCCCCCCTTACCGCTACCATGATTCGTATTACATTTTGGTGTTATCAATTGGCAATGTCTTAGGGGAACATGACCGAGGATATCCTTTTCAACCCCAGACGTGGATTTGTACTTTTGTTCCCCACTTATTTCTTCAGCGATTGGTTTGAGTGCATTGCTCGAAAGGGCAAAAAGAAACAAAACTTGGCATTTATGCTGCACTGGTTCCGTAAGTAGATTTAAAATTTACTCCCCCAAACTGTCCCCGTCTACGTTTGTCTTTCTCTTAACAACCATCGAGATGCCTATTGATCGACTATGTGCTGTTGGTGTGTAACAACTCGATATGACGAAACATTTTTAAGGATACAGTATTATTCCAAAAACAAATCATTGTCACGAGTATTATTTCCATAAAAATTAATATATATACACATTTCAGTTCCGGTGAAATCAAGAACAAATTGGTAAACTTGAAAAAAAAATTATATCTTTGAGAGTACTTAAATTCGTTTCGTTATTATACTTTTCTTCAACTAAAAAGTAATTCCTAACTATGAGTCACTCACAGTTTAGTCGATCCACTCTTCATTTAACATATTAACCATAAGCGTCATTCGACAATGATAGATATCGCATGCAACATAGAAACAAGGGAATTAATTGTACTTTTCTAACGATGCTAGGAAAATGTCCAAAAAAAATTTTTTTTTCATTATTTCTAGAACATCAGGTTATTATTTTTTTTCCTGAACAAAAAATTATAATTACTGGAACACAATTTTTTTTATAATTTTAATAAAACAAGATTTATTCCAATGTAAAAATATGCGTCATTCTCACTGGTGGTGAGATGGTGCTTACCAAAGTTTTCTCGCCACTGTTGTTTCATGATACTGAAGTCCTAATTCCAAAGCTCTGAGTACTGAGTTGTGGATTGTATTTTTGAGAATTTTCGAGGTGCTGACACTTGTCAAAGCTATACTCAGCGGATTAGTGTAGCGTGATTCATTTCCCTTCTTGTGGTCTGCTTCGTTTAGTTTTTTTATATTTCCGTTTCAAGACTTTCCTACAATTGGACGACATTTTGTCCGTAACACGATACGGATTGCACTTGTGTCTCTTTGCGTAAACCGAAAGGATTTTCAAAACGCGCGAAGCGGGCTTAACGAGTTCAGTGTTTTACGTCCGGCCAAATGGGATTCTTATATCATTAACTGTTACAAATTGATCCACAAAAACACTTCAATTTTTTTCTTCAAACTAATGAAACGTCGTTTTCTGGTGGTGCTGGTAGCGCGCTAGTACAAACGTCTAACTATTTCTTGTGAGTTATTTTTTCACAAGTAAAAAAAGAATAGTTTTTGTTGCTATATTGATTAACAATGAAACGCAGATTAACATTTGCTCCAAACAATACTGTTTCTGTACTGTATAGTGTAACTAATTGTTATTGTTTTCCTTTTTTCCTACTTACCTGTAATTTGATTTTTACGTTAACCACTTTCATTTTCTTGTGTATCTGCGATTCAAACACATACAGAGTGTGTATCATGGATTGTTTTACGAATAAGAAAGAACGATATGTATTTTATTTTTCAAAACCATTTTTCTACCACCATTTTTAAAAATGAAATAATTTACAAGATTTATCAAAATTACTGTTTTAACAGTACTTTTAAAGTGGAATTAAATTGTTTACTTATTAACTTGTTAAAATAAAAATGTTAAAATTCTATTTTTTTCCCAAATACATAATTCTGTGAAATCTTAATGTGAATGTGTGATTAATGTGAATTCTGTGAATAATTCTGTTAATTCTTGTAGTTGATATGACATTGGGTGTGATTTATGGCTAATTTTTTTGGTGATGAACTTGTACGACTCGTCGTAGCCCAGTTGGTTTAGCGACTGACTGTGGCTCGGCGGTCCCGGGTTCGATTCCCGGGGTACTGGTCGTTCCCCCTCGCACAGTGCCTAAGCACCATGAGGGGGACGTAACGCCTGTAGTGCGGTTGACTACAGTTGATTGGAAACAAATTTGAATCGGCTGAATCGTTTAACTGTCATGTGTCTAATCCGACATTCCTGTGTGTCATATAGCCGACACAGGAGAGGCTCCTCATCCACGCATAGATGACAGTAACGCGCAGCACGTAAACGTCAACGGCGTCCTTAAGCTGACGTGCAAGGCGCTCACCGAAATGTCAACCATGGTCTTCGTGAGTTGGACTTTTCCCAAAACACTCGAGGTTAGCTAAACCAACTCGACTCTTGAACGGTTATTAATGCAGGGTGGCCTCCAGCGTCATCATAAATTTGCTTATTTACGGGTTATTTCAAGAGTTGTCAACACTCGATTGATTATTTTGTTTTGCTTTGTGATTATCAATATTTTAAAATATTTGAGCATTTCAATTTTAATGGCGTATTTCACATATCACTGGTTTAGCCGTCTAGGGTGGAAATCGGAGAGACTGTGGCCATCGACAAGGCCAATCAGTTGGGACTGAAATTCCGAGAAGTGAGCAGTACACTGACCGTTCGAGACGCCAAACTCACCGATCAGGGAATCTACCGTTGCAACGCCACCGACCATACCAACAAAAGTGGGCGACACGAGAAATTCATCAAAATCTACAGTAGGAATTGCATTCCAAACGTCTATTTTGTTTCATAACGCATCAAGCGCAGCTCATGTTTTTTTTAATTTAATATTTGCAATTGAATTGGCAAACTATGATTACGATTCTGTTTCACAAATTAAATGTCCAACAATGACTAATATTGTACGACTCGTCGTGGCCCAGTTGGTTTAGCGACTGACTGTGGTTTCGGCGGTCCCGGGTTCGATTCCCGGCG
>JAQGBY010000352.1:0-48146 GCA_034698785.1 Mycogona germanica | reverse complement strand
CCGACCGTCAGCAGCAATCACCGCCAACACTTCCAGCAGCTTCATCCTGCGTCGGGGTCATCGTCACGGGCCAATATCTTGTCGACCGTCTTGCCGCAAGTGCAGCCCAAATGTCGCCGGAAACCACCGACTCGACCCCTGGGGCTGGGCAATAAGGAGAATGACCATCAGAATTTACTGCAGCCCTTGCTGTTGCGGCCCCACCAGCGTCAAGGTTGCACCAATCGATCAAATATCGACAATAACTATCAAGTGCAGCGAAATACTGAGGCGCAGCTTCGAAATAGTACCACGGACGTCAATCAAAGTCAAAGTAGACTTCGCGTTGAAAACCGTAAGAATTGTTTATTATTTTTTATTTATTTCCTCAATTATTTTTCTGTCATGAAATATAGATTTTTTTGGAATTATTTGAGAGATATGTGACGTGCGAAAGTAGAATTTTTATTGTAGTGTTTAATTTTTTTATGATGTTTTTTGCTTTCATTTAATATTAGTTCAAAGTTGTGCTAATTTCTGCAGATAAAAATATGTACTCGCAAGTTTCGATAAATCTTTAAATGGTCATTGCCTTAAAACATTTTTTGTTTGAGTGGCAACCCGAATTATAGTTCAAAGTGGTGCAAGGTATTTTCCTCTTGCTAATTAATAGGTTAGAAAGTTGGCTTGGCATCTGTCTTTCGCAGGTGACAAATGGCGCGGCTGTCTCAGATAACCTCGTCCCTGCATCTACACAAAGACAGTGGTTCACAAGGTCTTTGCGTCGTGTTATTTGGTTAATTTTATGGAATGGTTTAAAGTTTTGGTTATATAAATGTTTTTCTTTGCACAGAATAGTGAAATCGCGGATAGATCTAAGATGAAAAGAGTGGCAATTTGAAAATGAGTCGTTTCTTTAAAATCTATAGCCGTTAGAATATTTAGTTATTTACAATTTAATTGGACAGTTACGATGCGCAGGTTTTACTGGTATAGTAAGTCGTTGTTTTACGTCGCAATATTTTATCGTATTCATTTATTTAATTGCTCGGTATTGATTGTTTGCAATGGAAATTTGACATGATTATAGGTACGAGTATAGAAATCAGCGTATGCAATGCAAGCCCGCCCACCTGCGCAGCTGTTTGCTTGCGCACACACACACACGGCCTATTGTGTGAAACGCAGCAGATCGTTACGTACTGGTAGAAGATGATAGAATAGTTTTCATTCACCTGTCTTGTTCATGCACTTAATCGCTCCGGCAGCGTGTAGACCGTCTCCTCTCGTCTTTCTAATTAGTAGCGTATAATTATTTTTACGACAAGGCGGTAGGTGTCACAAAATTAGATCGCCTCCGAAAAGTATGTGGCGTTAAGTTCATTTGGGAACACCTGATATCTTTGTCAAGAAAAAGGTTTCTGTGTACACACTTAATTGTTACGGTTGACGCTCCTCGTGGATTGTGTGCGAGGAAGTTGAGGCCACATTCGGAGAGACTCGGTGTGTCTCAAAAAATACAATCACGCGTGTCACCTGCTCTCTTCAACCCCCTCCCCCCTGATCTCCTCCTAAAAATAAATAGTTGGCAGATGGCCTTTTTTTCTCGTCATTGTTTTCGCGGGACAACGGTAATTTTTACAATGCGTGTAACGGTCGGATGTTAGTTGGATCCCTTCGATCAGTCACCCTTTTGTTTAGTGCAAAGCAAATTTGGGGGGTTGTGCAATTTTGTAGTCCCTGCCAAAATGGCATTCGGTTATGAGTTTTTCAATAATAGTGTTTGGTAATTCCGATCGATTTCTAAGCTCTGCTTTATTTTTATAAAAAATCAAACAGCTTTTGTTTGATAATTGGGTTAAATAAATTCTTTGATTCTTAAATTCGTAACGCCGGAAAATAAAAGACAACACAGCGTTAAAACCTGGCATTATCGGTATCCGTTTTTTTCTCTTTAGCTTCTTTAATTTGAAACGTTTTAAATTAAGGATTTTCCAAGAAACAGTGCTGAAAACAAATTAAATACAGTTAGTTAATTCTAGTGCAAAACTGTAGTGCGCCAAACGAAGCCAAATATGAAATCTGATGAATCAAAAAAGTTGTTGCATGGCAAGTAATTGGATTCACTCCCAACTAAACCGATCATGCAGTTTGATTTGCGCGGCGGAAAAAAAACGATACACGCAGCAATTTTGTCACAACAAATTCGAGTTCGATGTCGCGCATTCCTTAAATGGGTTGGTTGAATAAAATATTTGTAGTGACGGCGGGACGAGAGGAGGGAGGGGTGAGGGAAGGGGAGTGACCCAAAAACGAAGAGAAAAAAAATGAAATAGCGCGTCACGTGACCTCTGGTGGCGAACGCTGGAAGCAGCGCTGGCATTTCAAAGATGGCCGCCTCCTTCGCCGAAGAGTTGGGACGAGTCGTCTCACATTTGGGCGAGACCTAAAAAAACGCCGAAAAGAGCCCTATTTTCTCTCTCCCCCTCGAATTTCTCGTAGCCCCGAGCCAGAACCCATGTGCCAAACCCACTCGTGACGGGTGGCCGCGCTTGAACTCGGTTGTAAGGACGTCGGAAGGCCAACAGCAGCTCGTCCAATCGGTCACCACCCGCACCGCCACCATGGACAGTAAGAATTACGACGAGATCCGCAATCTGACCATTCTGTTTTTCCTAGACCGTCTGGTGGACAAGGGCCAGTCGCGGACCCTGCACGACCTCTCCTGCCAGTTCGGCACCAAGGGCTTCTCCAAGGAAATGCGACAGATTGCAGGCGGCAGTCAATCGGGTCTGCGCAAGTTCCTCTCCCAGTACCCGTCCCTCTTCACCATCGACGGCGACTACGTCTCCATCACCTGTTACAACAATGGCACTTCCGGTGGCGGCGGAGGAGGCGGCACCTCCGGCGGAGGCTCCAACAACGGTCCGAACGGCGGCGGATCTAGCAACGGCAGCTCCTCCCACATGGGCCGCGACTACGCGCAGGAGGCCGTTGACTACTTCCGCGACAAGCTGGACCAGTACGGCGCGGTGGAGGTGCCCATCCGCTCGCTGCTGGGTCACCGCTCGCAGGCCACTCCTGAGATCCGTCACATTTCTGGACAGCACATCCGCGAGTTCCGCGATTTTCTGCTCAAGTACTCGGACACGTTCGTGGTGCACGACGACTACGTGGTGCTGCGCGAGCACTGGGACTCAGTGTGCGAGGGTGGCTCCAACGCCGGCGGCACACTGGAACGCCACGAACCGTCTCCGCCGCCGCCGCAGCCCACCGAGCTGACCCCACTCGATCAGCAGCTTATCGCGCATGTCCTCGACTTCTGTCGCTCGTCGGTGACGCCAGAGGGCGGTCGCGGCGGTGCCACCGACATCGAGAGCCTGTTCGAGAGCCTGTCGGCCAAGTTCCAGCGCGAGTCCTACTCGAGGCTGCTAAAGTCACCGCAGGACCTAAGCGTACTGCTCAAGATGTACTCGGACAGTTTCCTGGTTCAGGGCGGCACCGTCACCCTGGTGCCTACCAAGCCGACCACGGCCAGCCAGCGTTCGGCCGCGCTCAACCGCTCCATGTCGTTCCCCACGGCGCTCAACAATGGAACCGGAAGTACCTCCTCCGTGCTCAGCCGCCACCATGCTGAATCACCACCGGTGGCGCTCCCGACCTCTCCGGCGTCTTCCGGCCGACCGAATCCGCCGCCGGCCTTGCAGAGCTTCAAGCAGCGTCTCATGTCACACCTGATGAAGGCGGTGGCCGACAACAACGCCATGGAGCAGCGCGTGTATCAGTCGGCGGCAGCGCCCGCCGCCGGACACCCGCTGCCAGCGTCGTCCTCGCCCAGCGGCTATCCGTCGCAGTCAGCAGCGCCGGTGTCGGCTTATGATGTGGCCCAGATGAACGCCAAGCTGCTAAAGGCGACTCACATTGTGACCAAGGTGAAGGACTGTCTGGCCGTCGCCGCCCACATCCGGACGTCGGGGGAGGCGCCCGTCATCTCCCTGGACGCTGAGGGGGTTAACCTGGGGCCGTCCGGACCCATGACTTTGCTGCAGATTGGCACCCAGGATGGACAGGTGTTCGTCTTTGATTTGATCGCCTGCAAGGATTTGATACGCGAGGGTGGGCTGAAAGAAATCCTGGAATCTCCACATATTACGAAGGTGGGTTGAGGATACTTTCATTGTAATTTCCAATCCAAGATTATTTAAGCTAACTTATTCAGCGTTTCTTGAACGTTTTTGTTCTTAAAATATCATTTTAACGTTAAACTGGCCCCCTGATATAACCTTCCACATTAAATTAATCAGGTATTATTATTTTTGTCAAATTTCTGCTTAGTCACTCATGGTTAGGCTGAATTTTCCTTTTGAGGCTCAAGTTTATTTTATTCTGAACTGAAATTTTATATCCTTTCGCCTATCTTCGAGATTTTTGTTTGCTTTTGTTAATTACTGTAATTTACTAAAAAAAAAATTTATTTAGGATCAAGATTGTATGGTTAAAGTCGCCTTGGTCATCTGGAACGAAGCATGTGTTTAAACCTCAAGACAATTTTCTTACAGTGTTGATCTTTTGTGAATGCGTAACAATGAGTAACATGCTGTTTTGTTAAATGTGATTTTTGTATTGTTTTCATATTTGCAATCTATATAGGTTGTGCACGACTGTCGCAACGATAGTGCAGCTCTCTATCACCAGTTTCAAGTCTCCTTGCAGAATGTGTTCGATACTCAGGTGAACTCATTTTTCTCTATTTTTATCAGCCATCGATACATCGTACATGAGTAAACAAACGAACTTCCTCACTTTAACTCCCATTATGCGTAACAACTGTACGTACATGCCAAATGACGCCAATGGAAATACATTCTATTAAAATAATTGTATAACACTAGATATTAATTCAGATAAATTTGTATTTAAAGCGATTCAATTGGTAATTCACATGGTTCACATTCATCTATAATTTGGTCATTGAAAAAGTACCGACTTCCGAAATTAACCATTTATGACATAACGTTAATAGGTGGACCTCGATGGACTTTATGTTAAAAAGGTCAAGAAGATCTAAAAATATTTGTGGTATTGTATTTTGTTCACCAGGCCGCCCACGCTGTCTTACAGCAGCAACAGACTGGCAAACCGGTGCATAAGGTGAAAAACATCTCCCTAAACAACCTGTGCCGGACTTACGGCGGACCCGTCAACCCCAAGAAGGAACAGATGAAGAAGATTTACCGGCGCGATCAGAAGTTCTGGAGCCGCCGTCCGCTCACTGACGACATGGTGCTGTACGCGGGCTACGATATCTGGGCTCTGGTGCCCATCATCTACGACGCCATGAGCGCTCTGCTGGAGGGTGGCCCAGCCAATCCGCTTTTCCGGCAGCTGTGCGCCGAGCAGACCGACACCTACATCCGTATCGACGACGTAAAACAGAACAAGAAGATGCGTAAGATCGAGACCGAGGTGTCTGAGCTCAAACGCAAGTTAGCCGGGGCCAGCGGCAAAGCGGTCGTTCTCAGCAACAGGGAGATTCGGCTACTACGGTAATTCAAGAATATGCATATTCATTTTTATGTCTTTGGTATAACTCCCGATTAATTATGTTTTCTATTATTTTTTCCAGCCACGTCGAGCTGACCGACGAGGAGAAAGAGAAGCTGGACGGCTCCTACAAGGTGGCGCGGAAACTAGAACGACTGCAGGGCCGAGGCGCCGGCGCCAACTCCGCAGCCATCGCCGCCGGTGGTGGCACTAACAATGGCGCGCCGGGTGGCGGCAGCGGTCGCTCCAATGCCGACTCGTCCGAGGCATCGCCCGAGTTCGACGAGGAGGAGGAGGAGGACGACGACCTGGAGGACATGGACGACGATCTGGATGACGAAGAGGAGGAGGAAGACGACGAGCTGGACTTTGGCAGCGGCGGCAGCTCTCTCTCGCCCATGTACTCTCTGACGGGCGAAATGCGCGCTGCCAACAACCGCGTCGCCTCTCCCTCCATCGAGGACAGCATCCGCCTTGTCGAGCAATTCCTGGCCAGCGAGCGCTTCGACGGGCTGGACGGCTGCCTGCTGGGCGATGAGACCGCCTTTCTCGGCGGTGGCGGTGGTGGGCCCGACACCTGTACCTGCCTGTGTCGGCACCACCATGGCGCCAGGGCTCCAGCGTCCGAGCCGGTGACTGTGGTCAAACCCAAGACTGCGGAAGTTGGTTGTCAGACCTTGTCCACCGGCGACATTGTCATCACCAAGGTCTACTTCGAAGAGAAGGCCAACTCGCCCAAGGGGGGACAGCCGCCGCCAGCGGTCGGTGTAGTCACTCCGTCACAGGAGAAGACAGTGGTGACCACTACCACTACTAACACCACCGGCACGGCCACCTCCACCTTGAGAGATGACACCAGGAAATGCTGAACTCGCAAAAGTATGAGGATTGGACGTTCACGCGTTACTACCAAGCACCACATATACCGTTTTTATCGGTCTATTAGCCGCGGATAATAGTCTGTAATTGTGGACTATCCGTCTTGCGACGGTGGCTGAGTTAAAAGGTGACGATCATAAACGTGCTTTTGTCCCAAAATCCTTTGGTCGAATCTTCGGCTGAATGGAATTATTAGTAAGTTTGATTTAATTTCTTCCACGATATTCAGATTGGGATCTTAGATTCTCGTATGAAACCTAATTCGGGTTGGAAATAAATTAAATAATTTAACATTCATAGGGTTTGCGATGATTATTGGTTAGCTAATGTCGAATAGCTAATGGGATATATGACAGTTTGCAGCCTGGGCCTGATGGACCGGTAAATACGGTAGTAGGCGCTTGTGCTCACGTCCACCTCACTGTTCCCCTCCAGTGTTTCCTGTTTTGTCACTTCGCCACCCCCTTCCCCCATTGTGTTTACTCTCTTATTTAGGGAGCACGCACTCTTGTGAGATTGTATTTGACCCAAGCTCCTCTTCCGTACCCAGCTTCTGACGGTGGAAAATCCACTCTGGTTGGTCTCATCGGAGCCTGGGTCGTTTTCTCGTAAATTGCGGGGACGAGTTGTGAGAACGCCAACGGTATTATTTACGTATGCGTGTCCTACGTAGGTACAGCTGTAGTAATGATCTTTTGTCTTCATGCGTGCCACATTTTTACATGTTTTTTATTTATATGCAAAAAGGCACGATATCCTCGTTTGGGGCTATGGATTTGAGACTTTGCTGTCCCCCTCCTTCCCCACGTTATGATTGGCTCACCAAACTGAACAGTTTGACGCCAACACCCATGACGCGGAATTAGATATAGACTGGCAGAAGTGCATGTGGGCGAACATCGAAATGTGCATAATGAGAATAGACTGCCATATTTATATTGAGTACAGTACGCAATGAATTCGACTGCATCTCTTTTAGTGGTGTTGCATTCTAATAGCCAGTCAATTATGTTTTATTTATGAGCTGAATGTGTTTCGTTCTCTTGGGATATTATTTTCTCAGTGAGCTAAACTGGACAGATTCAGTTTTTGGTTTTTACAATATGTAATGGGAAAGACAACGAAATTTGTAGGTTATTGAGAGTTTCTTTCGATATGAACCCTTATAATGTAGGTGGTCTGTGTTGGTCTGACTAATTGCACAATTTGCTCATTCAGATGTTTGACAGTGCTAAGACACTGAGGTTGACTGAGTTGGCAGTTTAACATTGAAAACCAATCATAATCGTACATGTTGAAAACATAGCTGTGTGATCGGGTGCACTATCCGAATGATTATATTACCGTAGATTGGTGTCACATTTATGACATAGTGAAAAACCTATTGAAATTTATTGGTGGTCACCATTAATCGTGTATATTGGAGTTTTAAAATACGACTAATCAAATTGAGTGTGAATGAAATAATCATGTACTGGTATTTAAAAAAATTGGTAGAAGGGTTGATCACGCTTTCGACAGTATGAGACGTGACGTGTGACGTCACTTCTCGAAACACGTTTAAATAGAAGTAAACGCAAAATCAATTTACCCATGCACTAATGTTTACGTGAACAACAGTCACATCAACACAGGATAGAAGTTGCCTTTTAAAAACTAATTATGAACCTTTAGTAAGTTTTTATTAGTATCGTATACAAGATTATTATTCATGCCCCTTTATATTCATTATTGTGAATTTTGATTCCGTGCAATGAAACAAATGCCGATAAAACAATTTTAACAGAATTGTCGCATTACCTGTAATTGTAATTTTGAAATTTAAAAGTTTGTCGCCTAAAGGCTTTCATCCCTTGCGAACCCTGTCCCGCAATTAGGTAAATGTGAAAATTACCTGGATTTTGAAACCCTGACTTAATCATGTGTTTTTAATTATAGTTTTTCCTTCAGATAAAAAATTATATTACATGTGCACGTCCCGTAATTGTGTAGCGTTAATATAATATCCATTATTCAGGACTATACATATAACCATTATTCAGAATTATGGTAGAAATATGGGTGTGGCAATAATCGTTTACTCAAATAGTTTATTTAATTTTGATCTCTTAATGAAGTAGACATTTTAAAATTGGATTTATTTGTTTTTTGCTTAAAAAGCCTTCAACAAGAGTTTTATTTTTCAGAATGATTTATGCGAACCGGATTGTAAAAAACAAAAAACAATTGTTTAAAAAATACCCAAGCAGTTTAGTCTGAGAGCAACTGTGTTTGCAAGATATATTGCTTGCAAAAATTTATAATTATTTGGCTGGTAACAATATCTATCATTATGCTTTTGAAATTATATGTATTTGTAAAATATTGGAAAGGTACTGGGGGAAGCTGAACGAAAAGGTACTGTTAACCTAACAGTATATTTTAGCAGGGCGTGAAGTGTCACCTTGTCTATTGAGGTGTGCAAGGTTTCAGGATTTCTTCACTCGATTAATTACATTGTTATAAATGTCAAAATCTCTTGCATTATGAAGAACCGTCATAACGCATTGATTACAAAGTTGGTAGCGACTTTACGTGGTTATTTTTGTAAATAAGAATTCACTCAAAACAAGTGCACAGGGTTATACGGAATATGTTTAGCAACAGTGCAGCTACCATTACCAAGGTGTGTGTGTGTACGAAAACCATGTGTGCTGGGAAATTAACGATCAATAAATGTGTAGTAGTATGTCCAAATATTACTTATGTATCTAGTCTACAGTTCTGATTTTTAGTGATTAGTTTTTTTTACTAATGGGGCAAGTTTTCATTAGTTTGTTCTTTTGCGATAATTCTTATCGTCGGTAGTATATTAATGGATTTGTGCTGACCATACTATTTGCAGCGACATTAAAAAAGAACATTTTATCCCTGAATACTACTCTTATTCTCAAATGCATTTTTTGGCATCATTTATTGGAGAGTTTGTAAAATAAAATTTCAAAGGTGGAAATAATATGGAGGTTGTGAACGTTTTTGGTTACCGTTACGAGTAAACTAACATTTTACGAGTCTTTTAATATATGCATGTTTAAAGTTACAGGCATGAGCGTGTAAGATACATGTTATATATAATTTTATCCGTGAACTAGAACATTTTTGCTTCGCAATTTCTTTTGAACATATCAAAATCATTTCTCAGTTTACGCTCGTACAATTGCAATAAAAATAGATTTCTAGTTTTAATTCAAATTCTTTATTAAATTTATCCTATACTCTTAAAAGATTGCAATAACCAAAGTTTCCACCGGAACGTTTTATTACAAAAGTTTTAATTTATCGACAAATCGCAACATATCAAACCACTTGTGAAGTGAATATATGAATGAGAAAAAGCTAACCCCAGAAAACAAAGTACACATAATAAATAATTAAAAATTATAATTCGACGTGCATATATTTCGGTTTCAGTTCCTCTATCTTCTTGATGAATTCGTCTTTCTCGATACAGCCGCTGCACACCTCGTCCCAGTTGTCCAACACTCTCTTCAGGTCCCTCACCTTCAGTTTTTTCAGGTTGACAGTCTCCAAATCTATTTGCTTGTCTGTATGGAGAAAACGTCAATTGATGCACGAAATTAGTGAGAGCAAAATTTGAAACCAGAAACACCGGTTACAGGGTGTAGGGAATAGGCGATTTTAACATTTCAACGAAGACGAGAAACTACAAACCATATCTGAGGGTGCAGATTTGAGAATCCCTCTTTGACAACTTCTCGCAGATCTTCTCGACGGGCATACTCCAACTGATCGGTTTTGAGATCTCGCCTAGAATGGACGTGGCGGCATCCTTGGCGCCTCCAATATAGTAGCACTGGAAAACAAATATTTTTTTAAATAGAGTAGAGATTAATTCGGTATACACTCGTAATTTTAACTTTGAGCAGAGCGGTTGCACAGTTATCTTGCTCCATTAACTGCTATCTGCTAGACCTGCTCCGTCGAGCGTATTACGCGGTGTTAGAAATTAAGCCTAAACGATAACAAATGTTTTGTTATTTTTGTAGGGATTCGAAAATTATTTATTATTAATTATAAATTTATTAAATTATAAATTAATTATATATTAAATTAGGCGAGGACCCAGGCCTTGATTATAGACTGAACCCGATTCTCGTAGACCCTGCAGTAACTGGCTTTCCTCGGAAATTACCATGTCTGCCTCTACCTGAAAAGTCTGGGACTGAAACCCATGGTGTAAACCTAGATTCGGCAGGGGAGTCAGAATCGGCCTTGAGCACAGCCTCTGCCTCCACAGCAAAGACCAGATTGTTATACCCAACACAAAGATCGTGGCCAATGTACATGTATATATATATATATATATATATATTTCCCCCCCCCCTCCATAATATTGAAATTATCCGTTTACAGTTATTTAAAATACTGTAGATATTAATTGTAGACATTAATGTGCTAAATTTTCTGAATCTAATTCACACCTTTATTAAATTATTTATTTATTTTATGTTATTTCTTCTTTTTTGTCTTCCTTCTTTTCTTTGCTGTCGATATAATAATTTTTTTGAAGCTACTTGTAATAAGAATTGATTTATGTACTATGGTAGGTAGTAGAATGAAAACTTGTTTGTTCACTTATCCCGGCGAGCGCCCGCACATTGCGGAAGCAACATGGGTGCTCGTAAATTTCGCTTTTACGTGATGTAGTTTTTGATTTAGATTAAAATTTGATTTGTTATTTATAGTCATGTATTAGCTGATAATTTAATTTAAAATAATAACACCAGAAATATTTGTTTATCAATAAACTAGATGCTTACGAAACGATACTCCTTTTCATCAGCTCGGGTGCAGAAGTCTTTGAAGGCATCTTCGATGGCTAATGGCGAATTTTTCACATCCTCGCTTATCGTAGCAACAAATTTACGTAAATACTTGACGCAAACTGGAAATAAAAAGCATTACAGAAATCTAAATCAGGTCAGGCACTGTTGAGCATAAATGCGACCATACAAAGATGTCGAAAACTCCCATAAATTAAGTGTTGCAAACTGAAACCTCTAGCCCACAAGCCAAACTGGTTTGCCAAGCGAAACCAATCACTTATGTCAAATAAAATCAATTAAAAGTTGTGCCCATAGCATCGCCATTACGCCATTAGCAACTTAAAAGTTGGTGTAAATTTGACAGGCCACATTCATTAACATGAAACTACTAACATATTAGATTTAGATTTGATTTATCGCCGCGCCGTAGCAATCTTAATAGAAGAAACTAGAAGACACGTCTACAACAATTTGACAAAAAACAAGGTTGCTTAACTGAACTACGCACGGGAGCGGCAATGGTTAAAAAGTAAGAAAGGTTACAGAGGGTCTCGGTGGCGTAATGGTTAGCGTGTCTGTTATTCCAGTGATCGCGGGTTCGATTCCCGACCGAGACCTTCTGAATTTCTCGGGCGAGAGAAATTCCTACGCACGCCTTCCTTCGGAATGGAAGTAAAGCCTTGGGGCCCGTGCCTGTACACGTTAAAGTTACCTAGCTAGGTAGCTTATACTAACCCTGGGCTAGGCAAAATTACCGGGTCGGGCAGCCTGTTGGCGGGTTTTGAAGCTGGAGAGGAAGGGGGCCTGAACTAAGTCTTGGGGGAGGCAATTCCAGTTTGTAACTCTTCCGGGAAAGACATAAAAAATTGTTTGACCATTTCTTGGGTCTGGAATTCAGGACCAGATGAGTTCGCGCAATTTCGTCTAGGTTATGAGTCCAGTGCACATTCGAATCTGACATTTGATTTGCCCATTTTTGAGCAAAATTAACTGGTCACTTGCCCAATTAATCAATACCTCCACTACCCGCTTTAAACCCCCCTCGGGCCAGCCAACCCCACACCTCCCAATAGGCCTACTCCAAGCCTTATAACCAAGTAAACGTTCTAGTAAAAATAATTCATAATCACCTTCGCAGTTGTCTTCCGTAATTGCACTAGAAACTTGAGAAACGGAAAAGACGGCTATAAAGGCGTAAACAAATATAAGTTTCCACTTGATGCAGATTTGAGTCTTTTGAATGGCGGCAGAGGACACGGACGTCAAACTCATTTTCGGCGTCTTGAAGAACGTCACAAACGTGCCTGAGGTGTAAAAATCACTTTCTTTGAAGGAGCCCGATTTGCTCCGTTCGTCTCAGACAATTGAGAAACAACTAATTTGTGATAGAACGATACAAATTATCAAGTTATTACAACAACACGTCGCCGGTTCTAAAGGCCTACACGTATTTTTCATTTTCATTGAAATATTTGTCGGCATTTCATTGGTGGATTTGCGATGACCGTTGACACATAATAGTTGATGTCAATCGATATTGGGTTGCGTCATTATATTGTATATATTCAGAAAACAGTCTCCAAGATCTTGCAGAAGAACACATAGTGTACTCGATATTTAGTGCAATTTACACGTTATGTGCAAACGGGTCCTATCCCGTTTGTAGAACAGCCAACTTTACATCATGAAGATGAATGGTTCTTTAAAAAATGGAGCGTTGTCCATTACCCACAACTGTCAAGTCTTAGATGAGAGGCTCGAAGCTCTTTACAAACTAGTTGCTCAACGCGCCTATATATGAGTGTCAAATCAAGCAGAGGCATTTCGTTAGACTATGGGAGAGTCAGCACGCATGCGCATAATTAAACGATTATATTTAGGAACTCAGTGTAACCTAATCACGTAAAAGCGCTGAGCTATGTCGCAAAAACGGAAGAGGTAGAGAAGCGCCGCCGCCCGCCGTAAAACACCTCGTGCTTGTGGGAGCAACCGGCAAGATCAACATGGCGGCATATTTTGGTATCTATATTGGTTGTAGCACAACTTCTGTTGCTGTTTTTAAGGTAATGATGAGTTCTGACTCGAATTTGATTGAAGTCGTAACTAGAGTTGACGTTCCTCTTAAATGAAATCATTGAGTTTGATAAATTCTGGCATTGTGTTTTAATTTTTTTGAGATTTTTAGAACAATGAGTCATCTGCCAGAGGCCAAACAAATTTCCATTCTTCTCTGCTTTCACATCTGAAATTACTGTTTCACTGTTGTTCGGAGTGTAAATCCGCCCAATGCAATGGCCTTGAATGGAATATAGTTCTGAAAAAAACTAATATGAGTACCAATCCCTAGCTTTCTTAAGAAATCGTGAAATATGATTACCCTCTAGCAAGATACGACAAAATGCACGGCGGGAACGTAGTCGTGCAGCCACTCAGGGTTTTAGATCCGCGCCGTGGCATTATGGCGATTTCCGTGGTTGTAGGGACTCAGTGAATTTTAGAACAGGCTGGTCACGTGCGGGCAGCCTGCTGCCGGGTTTTAAAAGAGGAGAGGGAAGCACTAGTTCCTGGGGGAGGCCGTTTTGGAAAGAAGCAGATTTATGCGTAGTTGCTTTTGGCATAGATTACATCGAGTTAGAGGGATTTTGTATCTAGCCAAAAGTTCTAATGATATGCGGTTTCTCGAAAAAAAGAACATTCCTGTCTGTGTGCGGTCAAATTCCAAAACCGTCAGTCTGACAAGAGGCCTAGACCGAATGAGTATTTTGTTTTGGAGAACTTCTAGGTTGTACTTTGTTTGGATTCCGTACAATTATGTTATTCAAGCTTTGTGATCGCTATTGTTTGTTTTAAATTTACAGGATGATAAAGTCGAAGTTCTGGCGAACAGCGACGGTGATCGAGTTACTCCTGCTTCCATCTTATATAATGACGGAGAACTAGTAAGTGAATGTTAGATATTTTTCCAAGCGCACTTACCAAACGACTTCAAATGATTGTATGTATTATCGATCAAAATCATGTATATTTGTTGATATTGCTAACTGCAACTCCTTATTTCAGTCGGCCGGATTGAACAGCACCCGGTACCCGGCAAACATAATCAAAGATTTTAAGAGGCTATTGTGCTGCGAGGACCTGCTATCCGAAGAGATTAGTGATGTCATCAAGAGTAGCCAATACAAAGTAAGAGGGCTATTTTGCTTATTTAGTTATGTTACTGCCACCTGATAATGTTTTCAATCTCGAATGAACTATCAATTTTTTTCTTCTTAGATTACGAGTGGTCCCAAGGATGCTGTGTCGTTCGAATTGGCAGATGCCAGTGGAAAGATCACGAGAAAACTTGATGTGTGCAAGGGTCTGCAAATGCTTTTCAAACAACTTATGGGTACGACCAATTTTTGTATTGTTAGTGTATTAAGCAATTTCTATATAGCGAAATATATTCGTTTAGCGCCCAGTTTTAAAGGCACGCTGAAAGATCTGCAAATAGAAAGCCTCTTGTTCTTATTCATCTTGTGTGAAAGAGTTTTTTTTTTTGAATATTTTGATTTTGAATTGAATTTGAATTTTTTGAATTTTTAATGAATCTTTGTGTTGTCGTTTTCTCAGAAACTGCCACAAGCCATAGCGGAGTTCAGGGAAACAGATATGCAGTTTTGGCGGTGCCTTATCATTTTACGGATCGAAAAAAAGAACTTTTTAGGTAACTAGATTCGAATTATCTCTAAAAAATATCTTCCGGTATTTCCTGTTGACCTCAATGTTGAGAAAAGTTAATATTTTCTTTGCTTCGTCAGGATCGCCGCGACTGAAGCCGGATTTAAAGTCATGCAGATTATTCACGAACCTTCCGCGGCTCTGTTGGCCTACGAGTTGGGACAGGATCGCGAAATGCCCACCAATGATCAGTAAGTTTTTTCTTCAGTTTTAGTCATTAGTAGCGCATAAGAAATCTACAATCTAGCATGCGCATCAAAATTCATGATCGTGATTGACAATGTGCTTAAAATATACGACATTCATGTTGTATATTTTAAGCACATTGTCAATCACGATCATGAATTTTTATTTATTTCTAAATGTCATTTCATCGTCTGTCATGTTTTCGAAGATTTATCATAGTATTTCTTTTCTCTTCTGTCTTACAGAATCTGTCTCATCTACCGCGCCGGCGGAACTTCTGTCGACATCACGGTGGTGAAGATTATTCGAGGGATGTATCACGTGTTGGCCACCCTGCACAAGGCGGATTTGGGTGGAGAGCGACTAACTCACATGATCGCCGATCATTTGGCCGATGAATTTAAGAGGTTGGTCTTGCTTCGCTTCAAACTTGTGAAATTCTCGAATTTTCCACAAATGAACGCCAACTGCAAACTTGTGAAAACTAATCACCCGCTCGGCTTTGTTTCGATATCTGCACAGAATATTCAAGGTGGACGTGCGCTCGAACGCGCGATCCGTGCACAAACTGCGCCAAGGAGCCGAGACTTGCAAGAAAGTTTTGTCCACTCTGGCTACGACTAATTGTTCCATCGACTCGCTCTACGACGGAATGGATTTTACAAACAACGTTTCTAGGTAGATTCTGCAAATTGTATATTGCTGCAGCAACTGCCAGAAACTATGGCCATAAGCTTTGAGAAGAACAAATGTTTTGAGAAAGTTTTGCTAAATAACGCTGAGTGTGTTGTACTGTATGTTGTTAAGATATGATATGTTCAACCACATTAACATGCCACTAAAATTGCTGAAACTGAATTTATTTTTTAACAGGGCGCGTCTGGAATCCCTCCTAAATAACTTAATTCCCGATTTGCTGGCTCCATTAAACGAATGTCTTGTCAATGCGCAGCTCTCCATTGATTCTATTCAAAAGGTTAGATTTATAATAGTCGATTGCATAAAAAATAATTTTTAATTTGTGACTTTACTCTAAGAAAAATTTGTTTTTACTTCCCGTAGGTGATTCTCTGTGGCGGAACGTGTAAAATTCCACGGGTGCAACAGACACTAGCCAATCATTTTCCGTCGGCTGACATTCTATATCAGTTTTCCCCGGACGAGGTGGTGGCTATTGGCGCAGCCAATCAGGTGATCTTTCTGGTGTTTTTAACGAAATTCAATTGTGTATTCGTGCATATGAATTCTTCAAACTTCTCAATTTCAGCAATGTTCTAATGTCTCATCAATTTGTGTTTGCTCGCAGGCTTCCTATCTTCGAGGATTTGAAGATAAGTTCATGAACGTTGTAACTGTCATGGCGACCCTCACTCGAAATTTATACTACAAGGTATTTGAAAAATGATTTTATATTTGTATTTATCATGTCCACAATCAGTTCTTGTAAGGTGGTGTTAATCAACTGTTGTAAATTGAGGATCGCTTAGTTTGTTCTTGCGTGCTAAGAATTGTTTCTCTTAATTCAATCTAATGGGCGTTAGATGTTCAAATACTTACATTAGTATGTTAGAAGATGTTATAAATCTTTTATGGACTACATTTTGGTTTATAAATATTTCCTTTCTAAAAAAAATTTGTTATATTTATCTAGATAAAGCCAGACAACGACAATGCCAAATATAGCGTGATATTCAAGGAGGGCACCCCAGTTCCTGCCGAAATTGAATGCGACATACCGTCCAATGTGGAACAGCCCGAGCTCTACGTTGAAATATACGATGATAGCGGGACCGGAGGGGACAATAAACAGTTATTGGCTACGGTATTTTTCCTTACAATTGTTATCTTTTTTTTTTTTTTTTCTATTCAGACTATTTAGAATCAGAATTATTTTCTAATTAACCAATAAAATCCGAAACTACTTTTACTTTAAGCGATTTTTATTTTGAAACCCCATTTACGTGCAATCATCAGCCTAACTATTTTCTAATACGGTTCAATTATTGATTTTGCAGCATGGTGGTGATTTGAAAAAAATATTAAATGTCACTCGAGGTTTATTTTTTATTTCATGGTTTGTTGTGCAATGAGTTAGTTGGTACTTAGTTTTACCACAAATGTGTTGCCACACTGCGAGTCGTAAATAAGTAGACCACAATAAAAATCACATCTTAATGGAAAATGCTTAGATTTAAATGAAATTTACTTACACTTACATATAACAATAGTGTAGGAACAAAAGTGAATTATAAAATTTGCTCAAAATGATCTCAGGTGGCCTTGACGTTCGATTTCTAAGTGAGTTGAACATTTTCGTCAACACAGTACTGTTGTCCCACGACCCCAAATTCACAAAGTTGTGATATTTTTTTATAGGGGTATACTTTTTTATGACTTACTGTGTATAGATAAGTAATACAATTGATTTTTAACAAATATTTTAGCTGCCAATTACTGGTTTCGACACTGACAGCGGTGCCAAAGTACTATTCCACGCTACCAAGTGAGTTTGTTTGTATAATCTTAAAATACAAAGGTAATTGTACATTTAATTCCTTTCAATGACACGCTTGTCTTTGTTTTTATTTCAGGGAAAACACGCTAGCTGTCACAGCAAGGGAACTTTCTACAAATAAAGTTGAAAATCTTGTTATTTGATATGTCAGAAGAACGTGTAGACCAATTAAATTTATTTGACAAATTTCTTTCAAAAACTAAGAGTACATTAATTTTACCAATACCTTGTTATTCGTTTGATTTCAACTGCACGTTAAGAAGATATGTGTTTGTCAAACAAGGGTTTATGTCCCAATAATTTAGAAAAATTTAGTGACATTTTCGTCACATCATAATATAGATTATAAATAATCGCATGTACAATAACTATTCTCAAAAATGGTACAATACAAATTTTATTTATTTATGTCATTTTCTGTTTTGGGTTGACTAGAACGTGGAAGAATTTGTGTTTCACAAATTACAGTTTTATATAGTACGACTCGTCGTAGCCCAGTTGGGTTAGTGACTGACTGGCTCGGCGGTCCCGGGTTCGATTCCTGGCGCGGGCTCTCGAAAATTTCGATCCCGGGGTACTGGTGAAAATGTGCACCTCGTCATAGTGCCTAAGCACCAAGAGGGATACAGAAAATCCTGTAGTGCGGTAAAAAAAAAATATACATAGAGCCTCGCCAGGTCATCGTTGTTACAGTCCTCAAATCCAAAGCCTTCTAAAAATAAATCCATTTCTGCCCCCAACTGTTTTTTTTAACTCCCGCCATAGGCCCTTCTCTTGAAGGCTGCTTGCGGGTAAAATTTGTAATGGAACGTTCCGATGGGAGGCGCTTTAAAATTAGCTCACAGCGCCATCTTGTGGCAGTTCAATCGGCGGGAATGAAGGAAACAGAAAATCTACAAAGCTATTTGCATCGAAAGTGAGCGCGTAGGGTCTATGAAGCAAGCTGCATGCCAGATAATTGGCAGAAATGTCAAATAACTTAACGCAGCAGAATCTGTATATGATCAACGTATTAGCTCAACATGATTGGTACTAATGCGCCCTCTGTCGGCTCATTGTCAAACTAGATATATTTTTAAGTTTTGCGCGCTGATCTATACCATGTTTTAGGCCTAGCCAGTGCTTTTGTAGCCGAAATCGGTGCAAAGAAGCAGTTCTTGCAAATATTAGACTAATTTGTAACCAGCAATATGGAGACGTGCGCCGGCAAACTTCATATTCCTTGCAAGGAAGACTTGAGAAGCCTCGAACTGCGATGTTCGGCCCGCGGTATTACCATCAACCCAGCATCTCTGAGGCCCTACGCACCCCATAGGCCTAACAAAGACAGAAACTACTTCAAGAAAACAAAATATGGTACGTGTTTTGCTGGATACTACGAGATTTTCGATCCAGGCTTGTGTATTGTTACACGACAGTCTCACAGTAGCATTAACAACAGAGTAATAATCTCTCGATGTTGAGAAAACCCAATCGCTACCAAAACAATACAACGCATCAGAGTTATGACAGGGTTCGTTAAACATTGGATTGACGTTTCATGTGCGTGTTCCATTTAGCCCATCCAATAGCTTGACGCACCTTCTTTCAAACCGAATCTAGTTTTGTCTAAATATGAGCAATTTTTCTGTGGTTCAAATTGTCAGAGAATTGTTCAATTCTGGCCAAGATCCAAACGCCAGGTACAACAGGCTGGTGTCTTAGAATGTACTATATTAAGTTCTTAATATATCTGCAAAATTGCGCAACGCTGGGTTTGTTTTAATGGCCTAGCCGAGCCACGTGCTTAGACCCATTGGATGCAGCTATGTTGACAATCTCAGCTCATGAGCATGTACAATTGTGGATTGGGTTTTTTTCTAGGTTCCAGTAAGCCCAAAGTAAAGACGACCTACAAGAAACAGGCGGCCGAGTACGAAGTGGAGAAGATATTGGATTTGAAAATAGAAGACGTGAGAGTGCTGGCAATGATATCTCTCATTCAGTACGTTATTTTCCAAAAAACGTACATTTTGATTTGGTTTGGTTTCAGGATGCAGAGTATTATTTTGTACAGTGGAAAGGCTGGGGCGAGGAGTTTAATACATGGGAGCCGGGAAACAACATTATCAACTGTCCCAAGCTGCTCGAAGATTTCTACCTTCGATCCTCTATAAATGGGTTGCTTTCAAAGTGAGTGGAATATTTTACAGGATCAACTAAGCGATGGAATGCTTTTCAGCGCTATCTCTGATGCACGTGTGAGTTATTATGTTCAAATAGGGGAATTGAATTTGGAAACGAAATATTTCTTTGGCATATGCCAGAATTAATAATAACCAGAATTGCTTTTAAAATGCAATATGTTTAGACATTTGTCGCAAGTTCAACGTGATGTTTCCGTGGTTTCAAAACAATATATTATGATTATCATTTTTTCTGAAAAGAAAACTCCGGATCCTGGATGAGAAGTATATGAAGAAATTGCGGCACATGCAGTTGGTTGACTGCGCAACCAAAGCCAAAAACTGCCTTACTGCCAAGTCTGCGGCTGTGACATCCATCGACCACGAAAGCCTTCTGCCCACTGACAAGCGCAAGTCGAGCAGCGGCAAGAGCTACCTGGAGATTGTGTGCCAAGTGCGCCGGAATGCTGTCTACCATCAGTTGAAGGAGTGGGAGCGGACAATTAATGCGGTGGCGCCCGACGAGCCACCCATCGTGGTAGAGAACACTGCCGACTTCGAGGGTATTTAAATTTAACACCATATAAATGTAGACAATCTGAGGCAATTTTGCACCAGTTCCGCCTGTATCGAGTACAGTCGAATAAGCCCAAACAGAAAATCAACAACGATCGCAGCTTAATATCTTCAAAATATTTGTTGAATTTGGTGCGCCAAGAGGAAGAATGAATAAGTTGAACGTCTGACAAAGACTCGGGAGGAGCGGAAATTGTATTTTTCGGTTTAATTTTTATTAAAGGTCCACCTGACAACTTCACCTACATCAAGGACTACCAGGAGGGCGAAGGGGTGGTTATTCCGCGCGACCCGCTGGTAGGCTGCAGTTGCACCGATTGCCTGTCGTCGCGCGACTCCTGCTGTGCTCACGGTGCCGGTAGCCAATTTGCCTACAGTCGCTACCGCCGACTGATCTTGCCGCCGGGCTCGGCCATCTTCGAGTGCAACAAGTGTTGCTCGTGCGACGAAACTTGCCACAATCGGGTGGTGCAGTTTGGTCGAAAGGTGAGTGCAGAAAAGTACAGCGACACTTTTTTAAGAGCATGAGAGGCGAAATTAAATATTATAAATAATTACTGGCTGTGGCTCGGCGGTCCCGGGTTCCATTCCCGGCGCGGGCTCTCGAAAGTTTCGATCCCGGGGTACTGGTCGTTCCCCCTCGCACAGTGCCTAAGCACTATGAGGGGGACGTAAGGCCTGTAGTGTGGTTGACTACAGTTAATAAAAACAAAAAACAAAAAAAAAAAAAAAAACGGGCGTTTAGATTCCAATACGAAAGTCTCGCTAACTTAGTGTTTTATTGAGTGGAGTGAATGTCTGCTGATCAAAAGATCATGGGTTCGCACCCATAAAAATCGGACATTATTGTTGACAAGGAACAAATAAAAAAATATTAGAATACTACTAAATCTGTTAGTGGATAATTAAGTTTCAAATAACGATATAAAAATATTAGTTGCATGTAAATCGTCGCATCGTTGCATGTAATCATACTAATTAAACGCTCTTAGGTGACGTCCAGTTAGTAATGATGAGTTATTAGCTCTATTTTAGAGCAGTAAATTTCTTTATAAAACGAATGCCTAAAAAAAATTTGGCGATCTTTTCCAAATGAGACATACTCTTTATGACTTATTATTGTGTAATGTAGGTGAGATTATCCATTTTCCGTACCACTGACGGCCGCGGCTGGGGCGTGAAAACGCTGCAAAAGATTAGCAAAAACATGTTCGTAATGGAATATCTGGGCGAGGTGATCACAAACGACGAGGCGGAGCGGCGCGGACAACAGTACGACGCCGAGGGGCGCACCTACCTGTTCGACCTGGACTTCAACGATGACGACAACCAGTTCACCGTGGACGCTGCCCGCTACGGCAATGTCGCGCATTTCATGAACCATTCGGTAAACTACTGCCGTCGTTAGCAAATGATTTAAATGCCTACTTTACTTGTTTAAAATAATTTTTTATCTCTAACCCGCTTTGACATGCATTTTGAATTTCGAAACTCGATAATATCTCTGTAATAAATTTTGCCATTGTTTTTCAAAATTTGTTTGCTTCCGTCAAAATCCAGAAGTTAGGAGAAAAAGACGAGAACATTGAAACTTAAGATTGAAATTAAGAACAAGCCCTGTCACTTTTTTCTTTTTTTTTTATTCAACATCAGGGAACAAATACATTAACATAAATAGGTTCAACATAGCGAAGACCCTGACGCGAGTGGTCTGATTCCCTCTCAAAATTTTGGAATCAATGAAACCTCATTAAAACATGAAAATCTGGGAAAAGTCCAAATAGCGTTAAATGTGGCTGTCACTTTTGTAAAAACCGTGAAGTTATATTTAATAGAAAAAAGCTTTTCCTAATCTGCGAACATTTTTTCAGTGTGATCCAAACCTCGCTGTGTACGCGGTGTTCATCAACACGCTGCACCTGGGACTGCCGAGACTGGCCTTTTTCACCCGAAGAGATATCGAACGAGGAGAGGAACTGACTTTCGACTACAAGATGAATGGTATGTGTCCAATGACGTCACACTGTGATTGATTCATAGATATAGTTACGCTGAAGTGTCGAAACCTAGAACACTTATGATGTTAACCATTTCTATTAGTCTCTTGAATCGTTGACGAGGCAAACATTTTTGGTTTTGCGTTTCAGGAGTAAATCTGAACAGGTCATTGGCCGAGCCCCAAAACGACGATAATGACCTCTCGATAGACGCGAGTGACGTCAAGCTGGATGAGACCGCCGAAACGCTGAAACCCGCCGACGTCAGGTCCGACGAAGTCGACGTATGTGGTGCCCATGCCGGTGCCGATGTCACAGTAGAAGGTAATGGCGTCGAGCAGGACCTAAGTTTGATTAAGCCGCATTCAGGCAACATCAAGATAAGTTCAGCTGACGTCAATTTGGAAGCGAGCGACCAAGCAAAAGATAAATTGAAGAGGCGACTGGAGAGTGACGCCAAGAGAACTCCGTGCAAGTGCGGTGCCAAAAACTGCCGTCTGTTTTTATACTAGAGTATTTCTAGTAACTGTTTTTGCGGTGCATCTGTTCCATGGTATCCAGTGTGCCGGTCTAGGATGCTGTTATATTGCCCACCCATTTCGTTTTTCGATTGTGAGCGGATTTCGGCGAACGGATTGTGTCACTGCTCTCTGGACGCTGCGCTTTTAGAATACTGATCCGCCGGTCGTGGCGTTGTATGTTGCTGGTGAACGTTGCACCAACCGTTACTTAATCAGCGTCCGACCAGGATGACCACTGCCAACAAGAGCATCGATTGCCGATAACGGTGGGAAGACAACAGCCCCTGTGTCAAGGTAAAGCGCAAGATTTAAAAAAAAATATCAGTCTTTGTAAGTCGCATATTTGCGTAAGCAATTAAGCTTTTAAGCAAGTAAGCTTTTTAAGAAAAAAAATAAAGAAGTTTTGATACTATCAATTCGCTCCTACATTCTTTGTTGGAAGAGTCGACAGTGTTTCTGCTGACCACTTTTAATTAAAAATTCGGTGCTTGATTGTTTTGTTTATTCATTCAAGTGGTGTTTGCCCACAATTTTGCTCTTGCATTATTTCTATAGTTTTAACCGTTCCAAGGCCTGTCATCGAATAAGTAAAAGATCAAAATTTACTGTGAAATATTTTTGTCTCAAAATCATTTGAAGCTCTATCTGACAATTAGTTACTGTGATTGACAGTTTCCTCATTTTTTATGTTGGTTGAGTGTTTTGCTTGAGTTGATTGAGTGCAAGCGCATAAATCGGTAATTTTTGGAATAACATCGGTTTTCTTAAGTCATAATTTTGTTAGGATTGTCAATGATTTCTGGTAATTTATTACAAATATGCTTGCAAACCTTACGTTGAGTTTGTTCCTATTTTTTTAAAAATAAGTATATGATTGGGGTGGTCTAATGCTGCGGCTTTAATGAAAACTTGCCCTTATTAATCGGGTTTGTGACGTACTTGCATTCAGCAAATCAAGATTTTATTTTTTTAATGTCCTATGAGTAATGCTCATTTTTAGTCACACGTGTTATGCCTATATGCTCAGTATTTAAGTATATCGGACGTTTTTATTTTCATGTTATGTGACATCGCTGAAGGTATCCTTAAGTATATCTATCAATAATATTGCAAAATCCGATCAGTCCAGATTTCTTCGCAAAGGAGCACCTGCCGTTGAAGGCAGTAGCAGAAGCAGCATTGTGCTCAGCTGTAGGTGCGTTACAATTGCGTTGTTATAAGCAATATCTGAAAAGTCTGGATGAAGGTCGAGCCGAACAGTTTTATTTACTGCTCAATTAGTAAATCTGAAGCTCAAACAAAAGTTTTTTTTAAAATATAAAACGATCAATTATTTCTTTTAATTGTTTTTGAGAACGTGTTAATATTGTGTCGCATGTTGCGCGTCACATTGGTGTTCAGTCACCAAAATAATATTTCATTCAGCGAAAGAAATTGGATCAAATTGTTGTAGCATATTTTAATTTCTTATTCCTAAATTCTTATATTAAGTTCTGAATTCTGCCATTTTAGTATTCTGTGTATGTGTTCATTTTTATCTTTCCCCTCTTGCGTGTATTTGTCGGAAGTTTATCCCGAAATTTGTTAAATCGGCCAGCGCGTTCAATTTTATTCGCAACATATATGCCTAACACTTTTAATTGATGGCTCATTTAAAACATGTTTTGTGGCAAAGTGTCAAAAGAACTTATATTGAAACCTTTTTGATGGCTTGTGTTTTTGCTTCAAGACAAAATCTGTTTGATTATTTTCCAGTTTACGTACTGATATTCGTAATTATAGTTTCTGCTGCTGAACTAAATTTAAAAATACTTTATACGTTTACTTTCTGGATTGATTACTTATGCATTTATCGCGTTTGAAAAGAAATGGCTTTAAAAAATGATTCGATGTCTTATTTTGTTTTCATCAAAATATTAACTTTGTGTAATTGTCAGTTTGGAAATTGGACCTGGTTAAATATTTTTTGCTTGGAAAATTTGTATATTTCTGATAAAAATTATAAAATTAATAAAACATGAATTTGACATGTTTAAGAATGTTGCCGCAAGCGTGTTTAATCAGATTGGAGAAGCCCTGTATGGGCGTTTAATTAAAATGACGAATATGCTAATGCCATTGGATTTTTTATTTTTATTTCTGGATTGATTTCCTGCATCCTCCCATCGGTTAGCTCGGTCCAAGCCTGAACGTTGGGTCACCGCACAATCGACGGCAACTTCTCTGAAGAGCATCACTGGTTGTGCTGCCATCGCCTTGCATAAACAATTTTTTTCTGTTCGGGATGAGCGACAACAGCGAATCCCGTGTTGCTTAACGGATTGGTTGTCGTAAACTTTCGTAATTTGTCATTTTCAAGTACATAGTGCGTCACCGCATTTTCCGCGTATTGGCTGCTTTTATACTTGCTTGCGAAAAGATAAACAATGTAAGCACCATTTGCGTACATGTTTTGCTATTCCTGTATCCTTCATATATTTGGAATTTGGTAAAATCAGGAAGATCTACCGTTTTTCTCGAATGTCATCTTTTTTTTTTTTTTTTTGAGAAATTAGGGATTGTTTATTAGTTATAGGTTCTTCCAAAACGTGTTTGCAGTTCGGTGAACGAGAGGCCACCTTACATACATGCATTTCAAGTGCAAGCGATATTTTTGTGTCAGTGTGTGGGCGGATTCTCTGAAAGACCGACACATTGGCCACATTCATGGCAGAGATTTGCAAATTTACAGTTTGGCGCAGTCACAGGCTACAGCGCATATTTCATGAAATTCTTTGATTTTGACCTCTTAAACACGTTTCCGAATGCTACAAAATCATACATTACCATTTTGACATTTATATTTTTAAAGGTTTTTTAGCTTTTGTAATTTGGATATGGTAGAGCCAGTTTTAGATGCATTTCGAATATTGTATGAAAATATTTGCTTTTAGCACTTCCAGGAAATGGCATTTTGTTTTCGAATCCAAGTCAGACCGCTGTATAATATGATCGTAAACTCAATTTATATTCAAAGATTCTAGCTTTGAATGTCTGATGGTATCAATTTCTGCAACAGGAAGCGACGACCCCTTGTCGGTTGTTTTAATAATTTGTTATGCGCTCTTCAGAGTTTTCACTTTTATTTTGCCAGAGGTTTGGGACTGAAAAGGCAGATTTGTTGGAAGTGGTAGAGTTGACTAGTTTTGGGCCTCGCTATCATTCACCATTAACGAACGCCCCTTCACCTTGTTTCTAATTCTGATCACATTGGATTACAATTTGAAAACGATCCATCTGAAAGGTTTTTCGTATTCCTTAGTTATGCCAAAGCTTTTAAAATATTAAAAAAAAACTTCACGACTATTTCAACATTACGTGTGGTTTTTACCAAGATAAATGTTGCTCTTTAGAGTTTTTGATACATTATTTATTGGAGATAGTCTGTATACTGAATTTAAAATTTCTATTTAAATTGTTTAAGAAACATAGTTTTGCATGCAATTGTCGTTACATAGGACCACTACATTACTTATTTTGTCACAAATATGTATACCTACCATATTTTTAATGCTTCTTATAACAACTACATGTAACCATTTGCTTGTGATTTTGAACCCAAAAGTTATTCTTGTAGCCGTGGGGCCACACTCCTTAAATTCGTTTTAAAATTGAATTTACGTAAAGACTGGTATGTGGGCCCCTCCACTGTTTCAATTGTACAATTTGTCTTGTTTCCATCCGTTCAACGTCAACATCTCCACCGCTTTTCGAGAGAGCGGATGTTTTGAATGCCGCCAGCACCGCTCACCAACTGTGTGCCAAAATCCGCCAACGGGTGTAATGCGCTCCAACTCCAACATGTCCTCGCGTGAGACCAATGCAAGATACACTAGACACATTTCCTAGATGGTTTTTATAGACGCTGACTAACAACTTGGCTTTTTTTTGGCACATTTGCCGCCGCCTCTTGTCTTTTGCTTTGGCTTTTGAACTTTTCTCTCACTCGGGACAAGTTGGAACTGTGAAATCGAGATCAACCAACTGTCACTTATTTTAAATGGCGGTCAGCGGTCGACTTTCGTACGCCGCAGTCGCGGTGATTGCCGTTACCATTTTTTGCCAATTTGGTAAGTAAATATAATTGAGATTGTCGGGACTTATGCTGAGTTGGTTACTTGAAGGATCGCATGTCTCCCATCATAATCATTCAATGAGCGAGTGACAAGAAAATTGTTTAATTTAAAAAAGTAACTGCATGTTGTGAACAATTTACTCCCCCGATGCATTTTTTTTGCGTTTGTCGTCTCAATTCTGAAACTACTTATACAATGAAATGAATATTCGATCTCAATTTCGTAGTTGCCGGATTTTATTTCAGACCAGTAAATTTTATTTTCTAAGGACGCATTGCCAAATTGCCAATCTTTTTTAATTCCAGTAAGATTTTCGTATTTTTTTTTCTCTTCCCAACTTCTGTTGCGTAGTAGTTCCGGCTTTTGTTTACACAATTTTTGACTGCGAATTATTTTTTTATTAATTACAGCTGGTGCTCTACGTTGCTTCCAGTGCGGCATTCTCTCCACCGCACAAGACAGTTGCGCGCTAACAAGCGAAATTATCGTGGTCGAATGTCCCAGCAACGAATTTTTTTGTTCAGAGACAGCATCGCACGGATGGGAAAGTGAGCTTGATGAGTGTCTAAAACGAATAATTCGTGTTTAAGACAATACTTGAAAAAATAAATAGCTGGAATGGCTAATACAGAGTATTTGGATTTAATAATCCAATCAACTGTAGTCAACCGCACTACAGGCGTTACGTCCCCCTCATGGTGCTTAGGCACGGTGCGAGGGGGAACGACCAGTACCCCGGGATCGAAATTTTCGAGAGCCCGCGCTGGGAATCGAACCCGGGACCGCTGAAACCACAGTCAGTCGCTAAACCAACTGGGCTACGACGAGTCGCAAAATATAATTTGAGCGGAATCTTATTGTGATCTTACAATTTTTTCATTCCAATTTCAAAGGCGGAAACAACACACATGAGGTTTCCACTCGCGGCTGCGCCACCAAGCTGACGCTGAATGGGAAAATGCACGAAAAGGGTTGTCTCATCGACCAGCGTACGGGTGCCCAAGTATGCTACTGCGACACGGATCTGTGCAATTCCAGTTCATTTATATCCGGAAATATTATCTTAACGATTACGTTAATTGCTTCTGTATTTCTGATTTACTTTATGACATGAATTGAAATTGTATGATCGCACTTTAATGTAAATAAATGCTCCCTGCGTGTTTAATAATGACATCAATTGGTTTGTTTACATGAAGGGGAATTGTTGAGTCATTACTGTTGAATATTTGAACAGTTGTTTTAACCATTATAAAAATGCCAATGGTATAAAAATATTAGGCTGGGTAATAAATGTGGCGAATATTTTGAAAAACGCGGCAAAGTAACGATGCAACTGTAGGTATCCCATGAAGTCAATAACTATAGAAATATTTGTTAAAATTTATTTCTTTGTTTATATTGGTTATGTTGTACACTAAAATATATAAAAAAAGATATTTTATTTTTTAAAAATATTTATTTTATCAGAACTGGTCTTTGGAACTTCATTTTGGTAGAAAACGTTTCATCAGCATTATTGGGGATATTGGAGTTGACAATGAGTCATATTGCTTCTGAATAAAAACACAACATGGCGTCGATACTGGTGTCGCGTTGCCTATAAACATTTTTCAATTGCCACCGGCAACTTATTGCCGTGAAATTGGTGAGTTTACTTTGGGTTACTTATTCCAAGTGTTTCAAACTTTAAAAAAAATTTGATATCATTATGTCCCAAATTTGTTGCCTGGCGAATGATCGACTAGAACGTAGGCCTATCAACAGCGCCGCCAAAGCTTTGCTGACAAGAGGTCGCTCGGCCTAGGCGATGTGATTTGCATTTTGAAATTAAATAATAGCGTACAGTGTCTGACAATACTGTACCTGAGTCACTATCACTAATGATTGTCAGCAAGATCTTATTGGGTCGTATGCTTGGGTACCCGTATTTTGATAACCCAAATATCCGTTCAATCTGGGCAAACTTGGTGGCCTGTTCGACTCACGTTTAGATTTAGATTTGATTTATCGCCGCGCCGTAGCATTATGGCGATTTCCGTATGTGGTGTGAAATGTTAATGAGACTTTGGGCAGACTGGCCATTCGCGAGCAGCCCGCTGTCGTGATTTAAAACTGGAGATGGAGGGGGCCTGAACTAAGTCTAATCGTTGGTCATGGGCACCACACATTGCAGACCTCACCAGTCGATCTGGCCGTTTTTTGCGTTTCTCTTTCTCTGTCCTTCGCTCTGCTGATCCCTCCTGCCGACTATTGCTTACCTCACCCCTGTGCGTCCCACCCTAGATCTGGTAACCCCACCAGCTAAACCTTTTTTAAAATTCATTGTAGTGTAATATCACTACAGGAGTTTCTGAACTCTTGATGCTTAGGCACTTTGTGAGGCGCACATTTTCACCAGTACCCCGGGATCGAATAATCGAGAGCCCGCGTCGGGAATCGAACCCGGGACCGCCAAGCCAGTCAGTCGCAATATACCAACTGGGCTACGACGCGTCGAGCTCCTTGTATCTTGATTTACTCCGAGTACCTTGATTTCACCTTTCACATTAGTTTTAATTTATTTGCTCTTAATTGATTAAGAAACATGTAATATGATGATTATTTTCTTTTGCAGTTTAATAAAAAATGTCACTATATGATGGACTAGGATTGGGGGCAGACAAAGATAAGACTGAAAGAGACGACTTGTGTAAGTACATGCATGATAGGCTTGGCCTAAACGAGATTGCATATTCCATTCGACAATTTTTTAAATCTATATTTTAGTACAGAATGTTTCGCTTACAGTATCAGGATATGTGTTTACCTAAACCCTCTTAGCTTACGGTCTGTTAAGTTTTTCTCTATTATTTAATACATTTTTGTTACCACGTATGTTCTACAGCTGGCTGGTCTTCCGGTATTAAATTGCTTCAGTCCCAGTTGCAGCTCAAAAAGACAGTTTTGACTCAAAATAAGGTAGGCGTACATTTAATTGGTGATACATTGTTAACATGATACATTGGTAATATGATGTTTCCAAGATCCAGCTCAACATTTTTTTTATGTACAGCGAGATCCGTTCAAGAAAGGCGTGGTTTTGCCAGCAGTTGTCGATTTGAAATCCAGGAAAGAAGAACCCGAAGATACAATTTTCCCGCAAGCGTTTTCACAAAATTCGGTATGAATATCCAGTCAATTGTGATTTTTCAATTGTGCTCAGTAACACAAATCGTTGAATTAGAAATCTAAGAAATAATCATTATCAAAATTTGTTGCGGACGAGGCAGTACTTTAAAAACGACCAGTAGAATATCTTGTTGGAATTTTGTTTGCGTTATTCGTTATGTTTGTTCCATTGCTTGGCAATGTTTTTTTTTTAAATTTTGTGCAAATTTGTGGAAATACGACTGTTCTAATTGGCCGATGACTATGGCACAACATTATCTAGGAGAACAGACCATCCAATGCCAACCAGTTTCAATCCACTGATCCCGAATGGAACGTCAAAGACGAGTACGATCCTCAGTTTCCCAACGATTACGAAAAGATCATAAAGGAGCAAAGGGATAAGAAAGAAAAGGAACGCGAAGATGAGAGAAGACGAGATTACGAAGATAGGTGTGTTATTTACTGATCACAGATTATTAACCTTAATCCGATCGAATCAACAGCACATTTTGTGAAACTACTTATCGATGGGAAATATTCGCTTGAAGGCCAAAATAATTGTCGACAAACTTATATTTGTGTGACATTACAATTTTGTCTCGAAACATAAGAATTTGGCAAATTTCAAGTTGTCCTTTAACATTTCAAACATTGTTACCTGGCTTTTTACTTTCATTCACCGTAGTGTATTACAGAAGATTTTGTACCTCTCTCGGTACTTCGACACTATTAGTTATTTGTGCTCTGTCATGTTGTCATATATAATCATGTTAATTTTGTTATATGATACTGTTATTTCAGGCGGCGGCGAAATAGTGAGCGATATCGTGAGCGAGACGATATGGATCGGGGAGGCGGTATGGGTGGCATGGGCGGACGGGAGAACAAGCGACGAAGAAATCCCCTTGAAGAGGAGGAGGAGGAGTACGAGGCACGCCCTAGACGTGGTGAGTTCACTATAGTGTTATTCTTAAGTTTGTATCGGGTTTTTTTTTTTTTTATAAGGGGGGCATACCCCGTCACTGACGCTCTTAATGAGCGCCAGGACCCCGACCAACCCCAAGCCTGGACGAATCCAGCGGCTATAAGGGGTTGGGCGCCAATTAAACCTCAACATTTATAACCGAATGCAAGTTACCCGTGGATAGCCCCCCAAGATGCTTCAACTTCTGTTCTCAATCTGTGAATGTTCTTATTATGTTGTTAAATGATACATAGATTCACTTCAGATTTGGGTCCCCCACCATGTTATTAATTTCAAGGTTCACTGGTGTGTATTCATAGGTAACCTCGGAGCAGCGATTGCTCCGCCGCCGTCGTTGATGAACGATGAGGAAGGAAAAAAGGAGCCCGGGGGTGGCCATTCAAACTATTCACCAATTGGGTAAGTTGATCTGTCGTCGATCGTTGTCTCGTTGAATTTCTTAACCTTATTGACTAACACCCCGTATTGACTTAATGTGAGGAGATGTTATCAAAAGTAAATACGCGATATCTAAATTTATTTAAGACATACGTCAAAGCTCCAGCTTGTAAACTCTAAACAGTGGTTTGGATTTTTATTTTGACGAAGAGCCTTAAATTATTAATGATATCACATGGAGTGTATTTTAAAATTATTTCTGGAGTTTTTCATTCTATTTTCTATATGTTGTTTGAAATCCATATGTGTTCAGGCCTTTCTTCCTAACGATTTCTTGGAACAGAATACTTCTAATTTTTTTTAATTAATTAAAGCATATAAATATATTGTTGGCCACTGTTAATCAACAATTATTTTGAGCACCTAAAATTTTTCAGCCAGAGTTATTAGCCGACAATTTAATGTTTTTATCTAGCAGTCGTGGCAGTAGCGTCGCACTCAAGATAATGGCCAAATACGGCTTTAAGGAAGGCCAGGGTCTTGGGAAACAGGAACAGGGAATGAGCCAGGCTCTTCAGGTGGAGAAGACAAGCAAGCGGGGTGGAAAAATCATCCACGAGAAGGACTTGCCGGCGAAGGGTAAGAAACAATTTGAACTTACATTCGGTTTGGTTTTGCAGCAATTAAATAGATCGTACGTGGCAAAATCAACTTAACGAAATGGAAATAGTTAACTGGCTTGCCATACAGTGGCAACGTATTTAGATCGACGATAGAATAACTATCGCAGTTGCAATCCCAGGTACATTTCATAGTCTATTGTCGCCCATTAAGGGCAATTTTGAGGATTAAGGTGGCTTACCGCTTAGTGATAACAAGTGCAACTTGCCAGATGACTAAATCAGCGCCACTAGTCGTTGAAGCACAGCACCCATACATTTATTTGTGGGCAGCGCTTGCGGGCGCGCTGAAGTAGATCTTTCAAATAATCTGCTGTTCATTTATAAAATAGTAGCACTTAGATGATCCATGGATAACAAATATTATTTATTTATTTTTTATAATTCCAGTTGAGAATATTTTCACTTCGCCTGCACTACCCCCACCAACCACCAACCCCCTCTGCACGACGCCACCCCAGGTTCAATTTTCTGCTGAGTCAATCACTGAGACTATGAAAAATCCTTCTAAAGTGGTTTTACTCAGGGTACGTATCAGTATCTACACTCTTTTTGGAGAGAGGTCTATTTCACTTACTCATTTAGATCGATTTCAAATATTCAAATAGCCATGGCAAATTCATTATTTTTCAATTCCTAATCTCCTAATTGATGTATTTCGTAGAGGTATTATTTTTATCCGTTGTAATTTGCTTGCTATGAGATTAAAATTGATATCGAAAGGTATTTTTGGATAACAAGAAAATGACACGAAAACTTCTTTTATTATAACCGAATAGTCTGAAACTGCTGTATTTACGGAACTGTTTTCCCCATTTTAGAATATGGTTGGGCCCGGAGAGGTGGACGAGGATTTGGAGCCCGAAACAAAAGAGGAGTGCGGAAAGTACGGGGAAGTCATAAAATGCGTGATTTATGAGGTAGGTCGAGACTTTATGACATTTACAACTATCTGTAAATTGTGTTTGCTTGTCTTCTTTGTCGTCAATTAATTTATTTTCTACTTCAGAGCTGTTGTTTATCTCATGCATACACACGTCAATTTTGTCGCCGCTTCAACCAGTCATTGCTGATACACAAATTCTTGCATGTTCATTAATTAATTTTTTTTTCTCCCATTCTCCCACTTATGAAGATTCCAAACACCACCGACGACGAAGCAGTAAGGATATTCGTTGAATTCAAGCGCATCGAGTCTGCCATCAAAGGTAAGGACTTTTCTCTTAATTCTACATCATCTTGCGTATCATTGTGACTGCACGTCTCAACTGAAACAAACGTTTCTGCAATAATTGGTGGCGGGAGCGACCGGATTGATAGCTTTGTTTAACATTTATACAGATCGGTAAGGTCTCGCGTGCGAGTAATGATAAATTTCTGCTTACAGCCGTCGTAGACTTGAACGGACGCTACTTCGGTGGCCGAATTGTCAAGGGCGGGTTTTACAATTTGGATCGATTCCGAAGGCTCGATTTGGCCGATTGAAACGCCCGTTGTGTGGTCCTTTCAACCGAAACTCAAGCAGACACTAGAGTGTGTATTATGGTAATCCCCGTATGACACATTGGGGGGATGAGGGGAGTTCGATCCGGGTAGTAAAGTTGGAACATATGACGTGTGTAACAGCAGCGTATACTGAAATTATGACTTGTAAATTTTTATCTTCATTATCGGATCATCATCATTTTTGTCCTCAATAAATATTGTGTATTCATTTTTAGGCTTTATGTGTTAAAGTGATTGATGATTTTCTGTGATCAAATTTCAGCATTTTTATTTTAGAGAAAATCTTGTAACCACTGACTGATAAAGTCGCGGCATTTTTGTGCTCTTAATTAAAACATGTCGATCACGTTTCACGCTGCATTACCCGGATGTCAATCTATCAAAGCGATTTAAATTTGAAGTTCGTCGCCCAAAGAAATATTGCGCACTTTACGAGGGCAAGATCATTTATTGATTGTGCATTTGATTACATTTACTGAACAGAATAGCTAGTTTCGATATGCATATAATGTTCTCGCAATAATGATGCCATGTAGATCGATGATCCAATTAGTAAGGCGTATACTTGTTGCCAATGGACGCAACCGAACCGCAGAATTGCCACTTTAGAGTCGGTGAAGTTTTCAGGAAATTCGACACTTTTGGAAGAGTCTGTAAAGTATCACGACAAAAAAAAAGCATTACAACTCATGAGTGTCTGACGTCCATACTCGTGATCAAGGGTCTTACTGCTTGCTGGCCTTGACAGTAACTTTGGTGTCAAATTAATTTAGACTACTTAGAGTTAATACCCACCTCAATTGACTCTTCAAATTTCTTCAGTGCCGGGAACTTCTCAAGATAATCCGACTTGAGAATCTTATTTGTTTGCAAATATTCGTAAACTATGAAATCGACGTATGTCACCTGAAGAGGATAAAATTATCATTAACGATTTGGACATTTCACGACTGCAATCAATCTTCTAGAATGTTACGATTGACAAATTTGAGGTTACAAAATCTCATGCCTACTGGATTAGGCTCACTCATAAATGCACTTGACTTTGAAATTAGCCCAATACAGGGGAAATTTCGGCGACTATAAAATTTTATTTGAATCGGTCGCTGTCTTATCGAAAGAAAAGATCAAGTTACTCTGTATTTATAACTAGTTATTTCTATGTGCTTACATTTTTGCCAGCAAAATATTTGTTGTTTCCCAAAAATTTGACCAATAGAGCCAGGTTGTTTTGCAGGTTGCTCAAATATTCTGTTTTCAAGGTTTCCTAAAAGAAAAGAAAATGCAAATTTGGTTCTGAAAGCAGCATTGTGCTTGTCGGAGTGTCACATGATAGTTTTATCGCCAACTCACGTACATTGTATGTGGGGTCATATGCCAAGGTGTAGAATTGAGTTCTGTAGTCCTGAATTTGGTTCTCGAGAAGTTCAACTCTGTTCTTTTCTTCTTCTGTCGTTCCGGCTAACGTAGTGATGAATAAATCATTTTCGTATGTCATGGACACATAAAACATATCGGCTTAGTTCTAACTCAATACTGTTGCCGTAAGCTAATGGAAATGCCGCAACTCGTCTTATTCGTAATTCAAGCTAATGGTACTTACTCAATTTATGCTTTCTGGCAATGAATCGTATAATAGCCATGCTCTGTGTCAGCTTTATTTTGCCGTCAAAGTAATAGGGAAGCTTAAACAATGACAGGGAAAAAATGATAAATAATTGGTTATTTTTAACTGATTTTTTTAAGAAATGGAAAGCAGAAGGAATATAGAATACCCCTGAAACAACATGAACAATGAATATTTTTGAAAATGAAATTGAGGTTTGGGAATCCAGTCTTACGAAGTTTCTTTTTTTCGTGCTTCATGGTCACTTTTCCGCGCTATGAAATCGTTTTTTCTTTTTTTGGTTTAAGTGAGTGAATGAGTTAGAAAATTAGTTTTGTGCTGGGGAAAAAAATTGGAAACGGTCCGCCTATGCCATGATTGCCAAGTGACAGCATCCTTTATTTGAATGGACTTCGTTCACGTTGATTACAAGAGGCGCTAAATTTGCGTTGGGGGGATGTCCTTGACTTACGTTAGGGAAGTCGAGTCCCAGAGTAAATTTTGCTTTATCCATCCATTCCGATGTGCTGTTGATGTCATAGAAATCTTCCTTGTATTCTTCGCCGACGTAGGTCAGGAGTAGTCTGATTGGCTCGGCGAGCTAAATGCAAATGACACCGATACATTAATTTGAGAACAGACAGCAAATACAAAATGGTTGGTTAGGGGTCTTCCAGCGTCCACACCAGAAATCCCTTTTGTCATAATGCATTTATCTGTGCAAACTCAACAATCCAACACACCCTTCGACCCGCATGCGCCAATCGATGCGGAAAACAAATTTTTAGCGCAATTTTGAATGTCATATTTCGTAAAAAAAAATCCATTTTTGTCATTGTCAATCGTTATGAAAGTGATCCAATTTATCTTTTCAAGTTTTGCTTATTTTATTCGCAGATTTGATTTTTTTTTGCGACAAGCAAGTTTCCGCTCATCTTTTTATTATTTTTCTTTTAAATATTTTTGCTTTTCGATTGAAGCGTATGCATTTACCGCTTCCCGATGAATTGTGTTTGAGGTTTTGGGGATGGGCCATCAGTTTTTTTTAAGAACATAGAAAGGCGGCAACACCTTCAGCCAATTTTCGTCCGCGCGATTAAATGGTAAGGAAGCAAAAATGTTGATAGGTGGTATGGGAGAAGGGACACCAACATCGATTTTAATAACGTACCCCACGAATATTCCAGTAACCGAGTGTTGCGGGTGCCATGATTTTTATCCTCTCGAAATGATTCGGAACTTAGAAAATCGTTGATCCGATCGATCTGAGTGACGGTTGGAGAAAGGGGAAAGGATGTCAGCCACCACTTGCTTTTTTATACGATAGTGGGGGGACCTTGACAGGGGCTGCACTGGCTAACCTCGTCTATCGGCCTCCAGTCCGTGAGACTCCGAGACCTTGATTACGGATGCTTCAATTTGTTCGCTAGCCAAGAGGCGGAAATCCTTGAAACTCTAGCAGTGGTGGATCAACTATGACGCGCGCACGATCGCAGTGATTCTCAACCAATTTGACGGTTCTTAGTGTAAATTTGCTGAAATATAATGTTTGCAACGCAATTTCATAAAAGTGAGCGAGAAAACATTGACAACTTTGAGAGCGACGTAGCTCTTGCGGGTGGGGTGGGTGGTCGATTTTGGTGCGGGCATTGGATTTAAGGGTTGTTTTCTTATCTTTCAAGGAAACCGAGCACGGCCACTGAGTTCAGATAAAAATTAACAAAAAACTTCCAGTCACTAATCAAATCGAAATTGAGACTACAAACCAAACAACAAAGATTGATTATATATCTCATAGACGGCGTTTCAGTTGCACCAACAACTCCAGATATAGTTCTTTATTCGCACAATACACACGATGGCACACATTTTGGCTGTGAGTCCTTACAAATCGAAGCTCAGATTAATATGGAATATATTTGTTGCCCACGAGAGCTCTCGCTCCGTTGAATTGCCACCTCAGCGTTGGTGACGTCTTCAGGAAATTAGCCACTTTTGGTAGACCCTAAAATGGTGACGAAAGAAAAGCATTATTGAAGCTCCTTTGTTCATGCAAACGAAAGGTCTCAAATAAACTGCAGCGCCATAGGCTATTGTTTAATTGTCGCCAAACCCACCTCAATTTCTTCTTCATATTTTTTCAGAATCGAAAATTGGTCGAGATAGCCAGTCTTTATTATCTTATTTTGTTGTAAATAGTCATAAATTATGAAATCGACGTATGTTACCTGGAAAAGAAAAGTATTTTTCATTGTCGTAAGTGTTCTCTTAGGATTTAATCTATTCACACCTAGAGCCCGATTTATATATTTTTTGTTCCAATCAACTATAGTTGACCGCACTACAGGAGTTCTCCTCAAGGTGCTCATTATGCGACTATGCACTATGCGAGGGGCACGTCCAGTACTCCGGGATCGAAATTTCCGTGAGCCCGCGCCGGGAATCGAACCCGGCCACAATCAGTTTTATTAGCCATTTATCATTATCCATTTATCATTATCAGCCATATTAATCAGTTCACTAAAGCAATTTAAATAATATGAAAGCTTCCGTAATCCTGCTTTCTCTACGTGTTTGCTTTTATCTTTATAAAAGTGTTTGTTCATACTTCGATACTTACATTTTTGCCAGCAAAATAGTTGTTTTTTCCCATAAACTTTGATAGAAGGGTTAGATTATCGGTTAGATTCTTCAAATAGTCGCCTTTCAGAGATTCCTAAAATAATGAGCATGATGTGGATTTACGATTGTATATATTTTTTTTAGACCAGGGCCTTTTTTCAAATGCCTTTAGAACGTCTTAAAACAACAGTCTTTTTTTCTGGAATGTACTGTATTTTTCATTTGCTGTTTAGTGTTGAAGAATCTGGATAATTGGCTATACTCATTACTCACCATGGCTGGGTCATTTATGAACGCGTAATACTGGTTTCTGTAGTCCTGAATTTGACTTTCGAGAAGGTCAACCCTGATCTTTTCGTTGTCGGTCGTCCCAGCTTACAAAGGAGAAATTAGGTAATGCGGACATTTAAAATGACGACAATATTATTTCTTATTTTCTGTAAGCTTGTTCAAAATGAAATTCTATAATTTATGTATCGCATTAGCTTCATACTTACACAAATTGTGTTTTCTGGCAATGTATTTGAGAATTGCCATGCTCTGCGTCAGCTTTACGTCGCCATCAATGTAATAGGGTAGCTAAAATGTTTGATAAATTGTGGGTCATAAGTCCAGACCCTTTAAACATTGAATGATTAGTTTTTCCCATTTTCAAATATAAATTCTTTTTTCTTTTCATTTGTATTTTTCTGGAGAAAGTTGAAAACGCTGGATGCGATTCGATTGACGGCAACAAGACAATCTCTTTTGTTGCATTCTACACACAACGGCATAGCTCCTTTTAATGATTTGTGTTCTGCTTACATTTTTATTATTCATAATTGAAAATATGCCTAGTTAGTTTTTGAATTGTTGTATTTGGCAGACAGCCGGAATAATTAATCTCTTGCCTTCTTAAACTGCAATGTTTGCTCGTTTCAATGGACTAAATGTTTACTCCCATTTATTTAGCTCACTGGACTTACGTTAGGAAAATCAAGTTCCACTGTAGGTTTTATTTTCTCCGACCATTCCGACTGGTTGTTTATGTCGAAATTGACTTCCTTAAACTCTTGACCAGCATAGGCAAGAAGAAGTCGTATCGGCTGGGCAAGCTGAATTGACAATTATATATAAAACATAACCGAATGAGCGTAATCGTGTCAAAATTTGGCACAAATAATTGTTTACCACAAATTTGAAAAACTAAATCATTGCGTGGAATGTTCTATTTATTCCTAGCAATCAAAAGTGATATTCACCAATTATTAAGATATATTTCTGTGATTTACATGAAATTAGTTTTTTTTTGTTTCCAATTAACTGTAGTCAACCGCACAGGCTTTACGTACCCCTCATGGTTCTTAGGCACTGTGTGAGGGGCACGACCTGTACCCCGGGATCGAAATTTTTTCGAGAGCCCGCGCCGGGAATTGAATGTATACCCACAAGCAGCCCCAGATGGGGCCTATGGCGGAGGGTGGTATTATACTCTGTACACATACAAAAACCCAACGCATGAGATCTCTGTATACCTACCCCACGAATATTCCAGTAGGCGAATGTTGCCAGCCCCATGATTTATATTGATCCAATCCGAAGACCTAGCAAATCGTTTAACCGAGAGACTGCAATATTGTGGTTTCGTTTGGGGTGGAGTGTAGAGATAAGTCAATTGTCCCTTATGAAATATGGTACGGTCCCTATATAATAGTGTAGCCTCGCAACCACGACCTTCAGCGCTCAGGTTTTCATTGGCAGCGTACGAAAAACAAGTGCTGGAAGAACGCCAATTCTAGAGAACTGAGATAAGTGAACTGTTGTGAGCAGAAGACATCCGTGGTTCACAAATCTTTTTTCCTCAAATATTCTTGCATACAATCAGAATTTCCCTCTCCAAAAAATTCGCAAAAATATTTTACAGGATAGCGATACTTTTATTGTCTTACAAAAAAATATAAGTTTTATTATGACATTTTATTTTCAGCCAATTTCACAGATTATCCGGAAATTAAACACATTTTTGAAAATTGAGCCGATTTGTTTTAGCCTGTAAGCGATATTGGCAATGACAAGATTTGCGGCAAATTATTTACCACCGAATTTTGCTCTAGGATTGTTGAAGGGCAGCTTCGTGATCCGAGAACTTTTCAAGTAGTCCGAAATCTTAGGAAGGTTCTGAGAAGATAAAATACAATATTAACTTAGATTTTGGATTTCAATACTTTTAGAACATCAACAGTATTAGCAGATGAATACATTAATTGCGGAGCAGTCTACTTGCCTCGAAAGACTCTTTAAATTCCTTGAGGTTGGCAAATTCGTTGAGAACGTTTGGCTTGAACACATTGTGTTGATACAGGAATTCGTAGGCAAGAAAGTCTGCCACGGTGATCTATGGAAAAAGTGATGCATTTGAAGAGTTTGATTATAAATGCCTTTTGTCCAAACAAACTCCGCCATCCTTCTATTCGTTACAACGAGTCTGTCCTAGTTTAGTAACTATATGGCTGTGCCCTTCTCTTGCATATACCTGAGCTGCGATTTTGGGACTCTTTTGTTACTCCTTTAGCGGCCGGTCGTATTTTATCGACTAATTTAAAAAAAAATAATGATTGCGATAAAATAGACTGTAAAACTTACATTTTCTCCTGCAAAATATTTGTTCTTTCCCAAGAATGCAGACAAGGATTTCAAAACGTTGGGCAGCTGCTTCAGGTAGTCATCCTTCAAGTTGTCCTGGAAACAAATTGAAATAATCATTTGCAAATGCCACTTATGTGAGCCACTTTAAGCCTGTAGTATATAGTATAAAATAAAAGTGGCAAAAGTATAAAATTTTGTCCATAAAAAAAATAATAACTTACGAAATTCTGATCATAGCATAAGGTGGTGAAGTTGTTTCTGTAGTCCTCAATTTGACTTGTAAAAAGGTCCACCCTAGCTTGCTCTTTCTCAGTTTTGCCACCTAAAAATATTGTTCAAATAAAAACCAAATTATTTGGAGCTAGCCTCTCCCATTCGTCTCCCTCTCAAAGTTCTGAAGCGGCATTTCTGACTTTTCCATTAGCAGATATCTCATAACACAATAAGTTCACGTATAATAAAAAGTCTTGCATTTCTGGGCACAGTCAGTCATAAAATAGGTCGTTGACTTAACGCTTACATAGATCGTGCTTCCTAGCCACGTGTCGTATGATAGCGGTACTCTGCGATAGTTTGAGGTCGCCGTCGATGTAGTAGGGCAGGTTGGGAAAGTCCAAGCCAAAATTGAATTTCACATCATTCCAGGCGGAGCGGTCGTACGCTGGGGGTGGTCCTACTTGGTACACCTTATCCTCGAATTCATCTCCGACGTAAGTCAACAGCGTCCGGATAGGCTGAGCAAGCTTTAGAAAAACAAACAATAATTTTAAAAAAACACATTATTGCAATGCACTCCACAAGAGCTTCCAATCATTTGATTCAATTTCATTGATCATTAATCATTTGATTTAATTTTAGTGCGTCTTAGTTTACTCTTACGTTCTCCAATTGTACAAGGTCATTAATTACATGAACGAAACTAGTATTTTTATCAATTTTCCAGCATTTCCATTTCAAATAAAAAATTTGTTGTAGCATAAACATTGAGGCCAGATCTGTAGGTTTATTGTTTTTATGTGGTTTCCTCAGGGGGCCCCGAGCATTAAAAAATATTTCGCACATAAAGGGAGTGGCGATGTCGTGCGTGTTTTCTTCCAGACACGGAAAATAACGCGGCACTTTTGTGTTTATCACGATCCGATAATAAAAACGACTAAATAAAATGGTGCCGAAGCATTTCCAAGTACTTCCCCTGCAATGGGCGTTAATCTAAGCCGAGGGTCAACCATGCAACTCACCCATCGTACATACACACTACCTTATCGTTAAATGTATTTGGCTTGCTCATTTCCGCCAGGTCATACACACAAATGGAACATCAGCATAATATGGTCGTTGTATAGATACAGCTAGAGTTGCTGGAGGTGTGTTAGATAATAATTGCTTTTAATTATAGAGTGGGGGAGTAAGAGTGCGTGGGGCTGCCAAGCGCAGCAGCAGGACAGCATAAGAACAATGCAAATTGCATTTGATGATTAACTAACTAAAAGTTTGCCAACACGGAAACATTACAATCATTTCCTATATAATTTACATGAATATTAAAAATGTTTCCAAGATAGATTTGCATATTTCTGTTAAGTGCACATCTGCGATAATGACAAGCTTAATTAAAGTAGAAATTGCAGTAATCAACAACAATGCAGAAGTTTAGTTTTTCCAACAAATTTCCTTTTTCAAATCAAACTGAACTTTAAAAGTTAATTACCCCTGATGTGTTTTTTTTGCACTGCGTTTATTTTTTGTCAAGTTTTAGTTAAAGCTTTTCGAAAACGAAGTTGAATTTCGGAACCCGATGATTATGAAACCTCGAGAAACTCACCCCGCGAATGTTCCAATATCCAAGAACAGGTGCCATCTGGATCTTTAATGTTGAAAGAAACTTTTGCGTTCAAACACCTTCACAGTCGTCAACTTGGCAAAGAATGACTACCTCACCAAAATGTTGCTCGTGTTATCAGTTCAAGCGAATCCGAGACTAGAGAGACCGGCTTGTGGGCGTGGATTGGGGTCGCATTCCGGCTTGGGAGAGGGGTCCAACACAATAACTACCGGCAAATGATTCATACTTCGAAGCAAAATTCCAGAAATTTATGAACCCGTTCCTTTCATGCATTTGTTGAAATTGTAAAAATATATTAGTTTTTTATACGAATAAGTCTTTGCACAAAATGCTTTGATATTTTGACTTATATGATTCATGAGATTCTAATTTTTATGTATGACCCCTCGAGCCAGGCTACCTGGTAGTCAAAGGTGGAACCAATCAATTACGATATGTACCCACCAGCAGCCCCCCGGGTGGGGCCTATTGAAGGGGAGGGGTCGAACGACCAGTTAAGGACAAAGGTGTGGTTGTCCTATATACTAACAGGCCTTTGACTTGACTCATTAAGGCTATTATTCCACTGTCGACACACTCTGGGGAAATAGGAGTTGAAGTACGAGTCACATCTACAATGCAGCTCCTGAACCATTTTAGTATGTCCCGCTCTTCTACACCTAGTAGGAGCCTGTCTCCCAATTTCCCCAATTTTGACATAATCCCCCTTCAGAATACGAGCCAGAAACCCAATATTGGCCACTGACTTAACGTTACTTGGACACCCCTTCCAAACACTTTGGGAAACCATTGTATTTAAAGATTTGTTAAACAAAATATGTGCAACCTCCTCTAACGTACGTGGCATTTCATTAAATATGGTATAAATAAGCAAAGAGTGTGTGTACTTAAAGAATACAAGTTTATTGAGTCACGATAGTTAAGTAAACGATACAATCAAAAAAAAATATTGTAGTCATGTACGAAAGTGGTTCACTAGCCTATGAGAACACCACCAAAACAAATTTGAGTTTTTAATATGATCAAACATGATCGAAACGTGAGCTTAATCTCCTCATTCGCACGAATTTGATTTATTGTAAAACACATTTTATCAGATCACTACAAAATCTTCAGTATTTTTGTATAAAAAGAAACTGAAGAGTAAAGCTTCATAGAAAATGTGTTTCATTACAGAATGACTGAAAAAATGCTTGTGATTTAAAGAAACTAAGACATTAGTCAAACTTAAATGTATTGTCTAGAATATTTATCCCTATGAGTGATATTTTCTGAACACTTTCTAAACTGCAACAGATAAGCGATTTCGTAATGCCCCATATCTCTGGGCTGATTCAAATTAGGATTTAGTGTTTACACAGCGAGAATGCTTTTCGAATGTAACGAGTTCTATGGAAATTTGATGCTGTGTAGCTTTGAAATGACTGGCCATTCAATTTATTCATTGCCATATTTCGCCATGGCGCCATTGAAGGGAAGCTTTGAGCTGGGTGAATTCTTAATGTAGTCGGAGATGGCAGGAAGACTCTCGAATGACTCTTTGAATTCCTTGAGATTGGCAAACTCATCAAGCGAGTCTGACTTGAACGTGCTGTGCTGGAATAAGAACTCGTGAGCTATGAAGTCTGCCACGGTGACCTGCAAAATAATTAAGTGTCACACGAACAATTAATTTTCAATTTGTCCAATATTTGAAAACTCCGTTCCTCACGTGACATGGCAATGACGTAACACAGGTTTCTTATTTTACAGTTTTTACCATTTGAATATCTTACCTCTTTAAAAACACAAAAGCATTTTATTCCGAATTTGTTAAATATCTGTTTCCGGTATTAAACGATTTACAAACAGAAAATATGGAAATATGACTGACAGCATTGGTAGCACGTGAAAGCGCCATATTTCAATTTTCTGACGAAGGGTTGTCTTTTTAAGAAACTTTAAATAATTTTAAATGGCGAGAAATACGCAAAATCGAGATCTGAAATTTCGTCACTTGACTAGAAATTTGAGGAATTCAAAAATTTTATTCAATTTCGTTAAGCCATTACTGAGTTAACTCCCGAACAACCAGATTGAAACTGAGGATTATAATATAGATTATTGTTGAAATTTATCAAACTATTAATGATCGTAACCATGCATTGTTACAAAAACTGACTTTTTACAAAGAATATGTAAAGTTATATCATATGTCATGCAAAGATAACGCATCCCGCTATTGCAAAAAATCATTAAAAAAATAATAGCTTACATTGTCACCAGCGAAAAACTTGTTCTTCCCCAAAAAGCCAGACAAAGCTTTCACAACGCCCGGCAATTCCTTCAAGTAACCGGCCTTCAGATCCTCCTAAAAAAGGCACCATCATTTTTTTTAGCTTTCAACAATCCTAAGACAAAACAGTCAAGAACAAATTGGCAACTTCCTTACAAAATTAGGATCGTAGCACAGTCTGACAAAGTTCATCCGATAATCATCGATCTGACTCAGCAGAAGATCGACTCTTGTACGCTCTTCCTCAGTCTTTCCACCTGGAAATGAAATAAATGAATGTAAATTAAACGGGATTATTCAATAAGTGAAATTTTAATTTCTCATAAAGACGCGGAGCATGGGTGTGACAAGGTAAGGCCCGCCGCCACCCTGCACCGGAACGGTTATTGGCATCTTAGTATTATTATTGGTATTAAGGTTGCGACGCCATGGTCATCTTATATTTGGATTCGGCCACTTCAACTTACCAAGATCGTGTTTCCTGGCCACGTAGCGCAGAATAGCCGTGCTCTGGGTGAGCTTGACGTCGCCGTCGATGTAATAGGGCAGGTTAGGGAAGTCCAGACCCAGAGTGAACTTGTCGTCCAGCCAGGCTGAGCGGTCGAAGTCGGGGGCGGGTCCAGTCTGGTACTGCTTCTCCTCGAACTCTTCGCCGACGTAGGTCAGCAGAGTGCGGATGGGCTGGGCCAGCTACCATAATTAAACATCGACAAATTTATGGTACAGTCAATGTTACATAAGTCCTGGAAAGATTCTAGAACAATGCGTAGATATCCCAACGATAGAAAAATACATAATTTTTTTAATAATTTTCAAAGTAATCATAGTGAATTTCGTGTTTTTCCGTGAAAATACACAAAGACGTTTCATTGTAAGTTGATAACGTTTTCGAAGAGTTTGATTTCCGATTGACAAGATTAGCGCAAGAAACGCGACTATTTGGAATGCCTGATTTTGTATGAAGTAATGAGTTTTAAATATACTTTTCATTCAAAATATTAAACCTTTTCCAAATTAATTTCGGCTTTTGAATCGGCAACGGATTTTAGATATGCGCACTTGGGGTGTACGTGTACTTTCAAATCTGTCAATCTCTTGCGTATTTGCATTTTTGATTCAATCTTCGTATGCGGAAATAGTTTATAACACAGGCAACCAGGAATAAAATCTTGTCACCATGTCTTGGTTTTAAAGAAAGAGGTTTGTTTATTAAGAAATTAATTTCAACACGTGGTCTCACCGGCTTGTCAAAATGTGAGAGCTGAAAGCGACGCCATATTATCTAATGGCCGTTACGCACCCAATTCTACCAAACATGCAAGATGCCCTCGCGAACCCAAAATTTGTCGAAATGAGATATTTCAACTCACCCCGCGAATTTTCCAGTATCCCAGAACGGGTGCCATTGTTCGAAATGCAAATGATCTACAAAATTCTCAAATCAAAAAATTAATCAAAAATTGAGTTCACAACTCAACAACGGCTTGACAAAGAAGGACGCTTGCGAGCAATCGCAGTTTACGAGGGACACTCTGCGTAGGGGGCCGACTCCGACAAATAAGGAGGTACATCAACGAGATTTAAAAGAAATCTCTTTTTAACAAACGCACCAGAGACGGTAGAATTTCTAAAGCACCGGGAAACACATCCGCTCCGTCAGAAGGAAAATATGGCGTCGATTCGTGCGTTTCTTACGTCGTTGTGTCCTGAAACGCCCACCAAAGAGCTTAGATTGAGGTCCAACGGCTTTGCTTTCTTCAGAAGGCGCACGTAGGAATTTCTCGATCGGGAATTGAACCCACGGCACACGTCACTTTAATTATTCACGACTGGCATATGTTTTTCTGAGGACCTCGGAACACATCCAGCGCAATCCGCCATGCTTTTTCCAGCAGGCTATCCAAGGGGCAACTGTTTCTAGGTCTTTTAGTTCGTTGTTTTGGGCTGCCTTGTCATGAATATTGAATCAAGCGGGACGCGTTTGGGATTCTCGTTTTGTGTTGAACCCCTTGGACCAATGGCAGGTAGTCATCGTCAAGTGGCCTTGATCGGGCGGCCTCTCGCAGACAGAGCCCATTAACGATTGTCAGGCGCAGACACCCTTGAGGCAGCTTGTACACCAATCCACGTTCGTGACCGCAAAAACGTATAATCTATATATCAAAGTTTATGGGTTTGTCATCCCCCGAGGCAAGCCAAAGGTTTCTTTGAATGAAGTTTTTAGGTGTCGTCACGATTGTCACTGACCCTCCCCAGAATATTTATTGGATGCTTTATCTGTGGGATCCCGTCTAATGCGTCTCTGATTTGGCAAATCGCGAGCTGGCACACGATTCGCCTAAGGAAAAGGGAGGCTCGCTTGGGGAAATCATACACACGCCACTGACATTCGTTTGACCCTGAGAGCCCGAGGGGTGGGGAGCTTAGTCTGGAAGTGTGACCGTCTGGGAAAGGAAGAGAGGAGGGGAGGGGATGTGGGGAGTGACCTCTGAGTAATTGAAAAAAATGAGACTAAACTACAGCATAATGGACAGAGTTTGAAGCAAGGTTTTAACTTTGACTCAAACATTTTTGCAGGGATATTGTTTGAACCGACGATTTTGTTTAGGAGATCCACCCTTAGGGGACGACCCGTTTTGTTATTCTTTGTGACATTGTCTTGGCGCAGTTTCAACAAATTTGGTTCCATGAATTAGGCTGTATGAAATGAAAACGGATGATAAGCCACTTTCGTTTCGGGAAACCCGTTGAGAGGTTCTTATATATATTTTAAATTTGTGCGGGAAGGCGGTGCGCGGAAACGAGAGCGGTACTGCCTGCCACCAGGTGGCCAAATGTTGAACTAGTTCATCGTTCTGGAGATGTGATTAGAACGAATAATATTGAGATTCTGATAAAAATTTCAATTGCACTCGCATAATTTTTTTTACGTTGATTGATTCCGACTAAACAAAAAATATGTTTAAAAACCCATTTGAAACGGTGACCCTTAACTGAAAACGCGAACCAGAATTTATTTTCGACTCTGCAAAAAGCGAATAACAACCAGCAATATCGTGTCTCCGCAAGAGCACTCGGGGCTTCGATGGTTATAAGCGATTAATTGAAAAAAGGTGAACAGGTAGGTGTGGAAATTCAAGTTAAGTCAAAATACCAAAAAATATTCCACATCTGACAAATATCTGCAGACAGTAGTGCCATCTGGTGGATCACTTTTTAATGATTATTTCGTAGGGGGTCTAACCAACCAGGTTCTGCTTCACAGCTTCCATCTGACTATGCTCGAAAGGTCACTCAATTAAAGGTGACTCATTGACAGTTGCTCGGTCCATAAAACCAACAGGAAAGAGAGTTTCGTTCAACCATCACCAGTAGTTAAAAAAGTGCAGAAGCACGCCGATTCGGATATATTTTTAAGTAGAGACATAATGCTAGATAGTATAGCGGCAA